>OZ018398.1:5741656-5812554 GCA_963969525.1 Ontholestes murinus | reverse complement strand
GCTTTATTTTTTAATTCCTTGTTCGATTGCTTAGCACTCCATATGGGTTTATATCCACTTAACTTTACAGTTTTTGATTTATTAATTTATTTGTCAAATATTGACCTCAAATAGACGTTTAGAAAAATACCTATAACTTCTAGTAGGTACAAGATAGACACACGGGCGGCGTCTTGTATTGTACCTAATCGATTCCTCTACAACGAAAAAAATGACGTGTCAATTTTGACAGTTGGTATGTCAAAAATAGCAATATTTCAATTATTTCAAATGGAATAACCAATATTTTATCTCATATTGTGATTCGCAAGATAATTTGCTACAAAAAGTATTATACATCTCTATATCTAGAGCCAGTAGTTTTTGAGTAAAAGTTAAGTGGACATAAACCCATATGGAGTGGTAGGCAATCGAACAAGGAATTAAAAAATAAAATAATATACAGTATGTTCCATTTAAAATAACAAAGTTGGTAGCCGTTTCCGGTATAACCGGAAGTGATAGAAAGTCAAAAATATTTTCCATGAAGAGATCACAATCAACCGTACAATGTTGAATTTTTTCAGATTTTTCCTCTTGCAGGAAACCCGTAAACTTTTAATGGTCGTTATTCGTGGCCCACCCTGTATATATAAAATTTAGAAATCATGGTTGTAGTAGTAGTAGTATTTGGATATATACTACGTAGCCAATGGCGCTCTGGAGAAACGAAGTTGATCCTCTAAGAAACTAGTTAATTTACAAACACACAAATACTCAAAAAAACAGGGTGGAAGAACCATGTCGTCTAATACTATTGCTACTACTATTATGAATCTATTTATAGCTCACTTATAGGTTAATAGTTCCAATTAATTACTTGAAATAACATGTTCAACTTTTTAGCTACCTTTTTGCTTTCATTACTTGTGAAGAATAAAATAGTAAAATCTATAATTAAATATTATTCAATATAATTTTAATAAAATTGCTTAGCGTTATATGTGCTTATTACTAATAAAGGGTGTCCTAACAAGAGCGCCGGATTTAATTTTATAGAAAAACACATTTATTTTTTAATTAAAGAACAATTTTATTTCAACATAAAGAAAACTTCCCAGCACGAAACCTCGGGCCCAAGGTTATTCTTTTGTTGAAATTTTGAATAACGTTTTCGCATAAATTTGGCAGTATTTCACCAATAACGCGCCATATTTCTTCTTTAAGATGTTAAACTGTTTCAGTCTGAAAGAAAAAAGTCCGTCAGCGTTAGATCGCACGATCTTTGTTGCCAATGTTGATCGCTAAATCGAGAAATAACTCAGCCTGGAAACGTGGTCTGCAATAACACCATTATTTTACGTGTAGTGTGGTAGGTCGCACCGTCTTGTTGGAAAAATATGTCCCCCACATCAATTACAAACAATTCGGGCCACAAAAACTTCATTAATATTCCGCGTTACCACACACCATTAACAGTTTCGCATTTCCGGCCGCATTTTCAAAGAAATACGGCTCAATCACTCCGCCAGCCCAAAATGCGTACCAAACAGTTGCTCGCGGTGAACAGTTTTACTTATTTACGTATCTGTCAAGTTGAAAATCTGAAAACATGATTTTTTTCGAAAAATCCGCATTAATTTTATCATATTCCAACACCCAATCAGCAAATCTATGGCGCTGCTCATGGTCTCTAGGCTTGATTTCTTACACTAATTGAACTTTGTACGTGCAAATACAGATCTTTTACCAAAATTCGTTGCATAGTGCTTCTGGAAATGTTTAATCATTGACCACGAGGCCGAATGGATGCCTGCTATGGCTATATTTTCGAGTAACCGACAAGGACGACCGTCCACTCGTACTAATAAAATGGCGACAAATTTAAATCCGGGACTCATTGGCCATGAAATGAATTTAACTTAAAGAATGTTTGTTCTAAGAAATGTGTTTGAAAATTGGTCGTTAGAATAATGTTTTAATATTTTCAAAAAAAGCTGGTTTCAAGCGACCTAATGAAACTCTTTGATTGGGTTTTTTTTATGCAAATGCGAAGTCACCTGTATGCAAATCTTTTGGAACAAGAAAGGTTTATTTGACAACCGAGGTTGAACAAAAATCAATCGGTTTATCTTATTTTTCAGTTCCTTGAAGAAAACGTCAATGTTTTGTTTTGTTTGGACATTTGAGTGCTCGAATATATAACCGGGGAGTTTAACCTTCAAATCGAAAAGGTATTCAGATCAAGTGCTATAATATTGTGGTGAATTTATAAGAACGAATTAAATTCTTTCCAAAGTGCAGATTGCAACGACAAAACGCAAAATCCAAAGCTTTGGCTAGCGGATATTCCAGATTGGATGAGGTTCTAATTAACAGACATGATAATTTACTATTGCGATTGTGGAATTAACGGTCAAATTTTGTTAAGCGAAGTATCAATTAATATCGGGTGAATTTGGTTATGTTCCTGTTTTGCGCCTGTAATTTAGTTCTTCGACAATTTTAAAATATAATTTAATTATAACACCGGACCATAGTAGGGGAGGCAAGACTGGTACTCTAAAGACTGCAGCTAGCAAGGGTCAAAGTAAAACTTAACACCCCATACATAAGACTCTTGACAGAAATAGGGGGACCTCTTCTGGAAATGAGGTCGGACCATATGATATTGAAAATGCACTCTTTAAGATCACTATTCCAGACCGTAATTAATGGAATAGCCTTAGGGAGGATATCCACAAACAAAGCATGCTCTGGTACATGGATGGTTCCAAATCACACACAGGTACAGGATCAGGAATCTACAACGAGAATAAGGAGCCTGGCATGTCATTTAAGCTGAAATATTCGCGATCATTGAATGCGCGAGAACCAATATAGAGTAGAAATGCCGAGACAGGCGTATCTCTATCATGCCTGACAGCCAGGCGCCACTGAAGGCTCTCCAAAGCCAAAGGACTTCATCCAAACTGGTATCAGACTTGTTTGACACTCTAAATGATCTGACCATACAGAACAAGGTAACACTTGTCTGGATGCCGGAGCATCATATCATTTATGGGACCTGAACCTGTCTTGGGCATAACAAAAAGGCGAGCCGCTTTGAACACATAAAGTGGACTCGCAAGAATCACAAGGAATACTGGGAAAGCAGATCAGGCCTTAACCATAGTAAGGCCATCATAAGAGAGCCCGATTCTAACCAAGCTGCTGAACTACTGGCACTAAGTAGAGCACAGCTGAAGACAAATATGGGGCTGCCAACAGGCCACATGACTGTTAAAGAACACCTAAGTAAAATCAGTCTACACAACGGCGACACCAGCTGTCGGTTATGTGATATGGCACCGGAGAGGAGAATTAATATCTATATACATAAACTCAATAAGTTAATTTATCATTTTCAAAATCAAATCACTAGAATTGATGCTTATCGCGCTACACTCTGTATGGAAACAGATACTAATATTAGGTGAAGAGTAACACTTGTATTGTTCTATAATGTTTTTATTTTCAGTTGTATAACACGTGTCTTGGTCTTCGCAGACTATTATCAAAGTATAAACTGAGTTTAGTATTAAATAAAAACATTATGGAACAAAATCAGTGTTACTCTTCACCCAATATCAAATTATTAACTCATTATGTAAGTAAGAGAAGCTGCAGTTGAATAGGGATAAAACTATTTTGCGCCATTTCCTTCTCAATATGACTTTCTCAACAAATTATTGAACTGGGAATCATAATGAATTAGATAACACGATAAATATTCTTACATTAAACATCAAAACTAATTCAATATGATTGTTCTTCTATTTATTATGATCAGTCTTCATCACTTCCGTTCAAACCAATATATGTCTACCGGCTATCTTCAGTCCAATCATTTATTTGTCAGAAAAAAGTAGGTAATCGATAAAGTCGTAAAGCAGAGGCCGAAAGATGGAAAAGCAAAGCGAGGAATATTGTTATGTGTTACTGTTTTACTTTAGAAAATAGGAAATCGCAAAGCAAAAAAGTTATGTGCTTTGCGCGGTAAAAATTGCTTAACAGGACGCCACTTTTAGAATTGGTTAGGCAAATTCCGTTCCGGTAATTTCAATGCCTAAGATGCCCCACGTTCAGGACGACCAATTGAAACTGAAGACGATAAAATAAAGGCACTAATTGAAGCAAACCGTTATACACGACCGTGGAAAAACATTTGCACAAACTGGGATAGAAAACTCAATATTTGTATTTCATATAAACTCAAAGAAATTCATTTATAACATTAAATTGTGAAAGACCACAAAATTGATCTATTTCTCAATATCCAAATACTTCAAAAGCAAATATCCATAAAACGGAGGGTTTGCTCTCAATTTGGTACGATTAAAAAGGCATCGTGAATTTTGAGCTGCTACCATAAAACCAAATCATCTATATGGCTATGTATTGTCGCCAACTGGATACATTGAATGAATTGTGTTCCACCATGCCAACGCGAGACTGCACACAATTTTAGTAACCCGCAAGAAGTTGCTGGAACCTGAATGATATTTAATGAGCCATTCACTATACTCACCAGACCTTGCGCCGCCCGTCTACTATTTGTTTCGATCTTTGCAAATCTCTTCAAATGGTAATCAATTCAACTCAGACAATGTTGAGAAAATTCAGAAGTTGGCACCATGGTCTTACCGGAAAGATGGCAAAACGTCATCGAAGAAAATGGTCAATACAATACAACTCAATAAAATTATTTCTTTCTAGCAAAAATCGCCATTGATTATTATAGTAAAAATACGAAATTACTTACGACTCAACCCAATACCTCTGCTTTAAGGTTTTAGCTGAGAATTTAACATGTTAATTTACGATCAAATATAATTTTAAGATATTTTGAGGGTTAGGAAAGGGAGAAACCTATTTTATTCATAATAATAATACAAAAACTATTCTCTAATACTACCTAGATAGCTTCTAGAACTTAGTAGATAAAACCAGATATTTAGGACCTTTTGTTATTATTGACAGAATACAAAGTGGTCAAAATAACCTTAATGTGTTATAAAATGATAATATAAATCAAATTACAGAAATGTGCAATGAAAGTGAAATTTTATAGCAGTATGATGAGTATTTAGAATAAAGAATAATCAAAGTAAAAAAGATAAAATTATTGAACACTGGCAGAGGAGATATTTGTAACTTTTTTAATAGAAAGTTATATAAAAGAAACATTATTGTTTTCTTATAGAGATAAATATCTAATCAAAACATATAAGAAAACTCGCTATTATCTGAATTCAGAAAATATATATTTATAATATTCATAACTGAATATACATAATTATTTCTAATGGTATTTTATCACTTCAGACAACTTACTTCTTATGAAGAATTAATCCGCGATAATTATTACAAATAAAATATATTAAAATATATTACTCATAATTATAATTAATATTTTTTTCTGTACAGAGTTAATACTTTGTCACGATAAATAAATATCTACATATGCTGTAATAATCTGTGATAATAAAAGTGTCTTTTTATGAATTTTTATTACAATCCTAATTTACCAGATGCTTCTAGAAACGTTAAAATGACCTCATAATTTGCAAAAAATCATGTTAAAAATTGAATAACTGATTTTTCTATTATATACATATCTAACAAACCGGATAAGTAATTAATAAATTTAAATTTATTACCTATTAAATAAAGTTAAAAAAACACTAATGTGTAAATTTTTTTAGTCATTACGTCAGAAATCCTTACGGATATATACACATATATAGATCATGACAAATACTGATAATATTTAAGGATAATTAAAAAAATAAGACATTATGGTATCATTTACGAACATAATTATGTTTTTACATATAAAGCCAAATCATACATATTTTTATGGCTGTAAAATAATATTTTTTAGTTAATTTATTTAATTTATTTCAATATTTAAAGTGGGTATTAATATTTCAACATAAATATTGAGTAAAATATATCTATGGCTTAAACATTCATTACTTAAATTACTTCCACATATTTTCTGTAAATAAATTTAAAAGTCAATTAGATAATATATGAATGTGCTCTTCTCTAATCTTCGAATAGAGTAATATGTTTTTAATGCAAATTTAAACATGCAAATACATGAAAACTTGTAATACAACCTTGCTAATAATGGTCAAGCATTTGATAAAATCCAATTTATATGCAGAAATAAAATAATTCCTCTATATAAGTGTGAATTGAACATTTTATTAAAATTATTAATGTGAGTCTAAATAGCGAAACCTTGATTATTTAAATCAGAAATATGCGTTCATAATAAAATATCGTTGGCATTACCTTGATCTTACAACCGATTTAGTAGAGTAAAAAAACAGTAAATTTATAACAATTTTATTAAAAATTCCTGTGTATGATATATTTTGTTCCGAAATTACTAGTTATACTGATTGCTTATCGCCTGATTTTACACAATAAATAATTTATTAGCAATAAGTGCAATACTTATTCACACATTAAATAAAATTTATATTTAAGGTAAATTCGTCTAGTTTTATAACTGCGTTTGTAATAAATGTGTTCCTTATGGGGTATTATTTTTAATTTTGAAGATTGAGATGAAACTTTAAACTTAAGGTTTTACCATGAAAAACTGGAACTGAAAAGCTTTTGGTGAACATTCAAAGAACGGAAGTGGATGTTTATTCGAGGCCATTTTTTGTTGTTTTTAATATTTTTTTCAATATGAAAATTATTACAAAACTTTTCAAACAAAAGTTTAAGTGAATAAGAAACTGAATATGTTTTATTAAAACATATTTTTCATAAAATTCTTAACTCGAGAAAAAATATAAAAAAGGAAAATTATGACATTTTTGTCAATTGCTAATAAACTATTAGAGTTACATAAAATTTATATATCAAATAATTGTAGAGAATTGAAAAGTGAACAAATTATTAAGAATAACATTTTTGCGTAAACTTACAGTTTTCAAGAAAAACATAGGGAAAGTTCTATGATAACCACATCACCATTTTATTACTCTTTCGGTAAATTTATTCATAAGGGCACTTGTAAACCTCATGCTCTTTATCCCTACTAGCACTATTAACTGCAGGTCATTAATAGTGCTAGTATTAAGCACTATTATATATAGTTCAATATATTAAAACTTCATTTTATTTATTTCATTTTTCATAGAAACAAAGTTATCGTGTTTTATTCAATTTACAAAAATGTATAACGAAGTAGAAGCCTCCAACATATATAACATAATAAATGCTAGTATAGCAAAACAGGCAAAAATGTATAACGAAGTAGAAGCCTCCAACATATATAAAATTAGTTTATACTATTAAAGAACCTAGTACATTTTCATGAACTATAATGAATTCTTCTCCGTAGTTACGAAAATTTTAAATCTATCATAAAAGAAAGAACCTCAAAATCCCAAGTCTTCCAAGGGTGCTAATCTCAAGGTATCAATTTTGTTTTCGAAATAAAAATCTTCAATCCTTTCTCTTACTATCCCACTTCGAACTTTCATACACATAATTTTCATTAGGGCATGTTTTTTTTGTACTTAAAACAAGCAATTAATTTAGAACCACACTGTTTATTTTTTTCAAACTTGATATCCCAGCATATTAGTTAATTTAATAAAATATCAACAGGAAAGTGTTGTAAAATGTAGGTATGTTAAATAGAGTTTGGTTAGTAGTACATAATTAGTTTTAGTTTCAATCTCAAATACCTAAAATAATATCACTAGTTTCCAAATCCTTGATGTATCTAGAATACTATAATATAGATAAATATTAATATTAACCATTTAATTATTTAACGTGGCCGTATCCATTATCAAACATATTTTAAGGTTATCTTATTATACTTATATGGATACTGATAAAAGAAATGGTGACGAAATCACAGTATGCAAGCCTCTAATTAGGCTCATTATATACCTCCACTAATAGGATAGCTGGCTCTCTAGCCCTTTTTGGTAAAGTTGAGATTTTGCTGGGAAAAGAACCTCCCATACCGGTTGGTTTTGGTCATAATGTCCCAACAGGATATTTCTTAATGTTGGACCTTGTCCAGTTAGAATACCAGTCTGTGATTATAGGTTTGACCTGCATAGATTAACACATTGGGCAACTGTAATGTTGGGTGTTCGTATTGTGTTTCTAGAATGAGCACAAGTAGAGTCATTATTCATTGTGTGTTGGTAGAATCATGTCTTGCAATATGTTTGAGAGATTGCTTATAGATAGGGAGATAGGCTTTTTATCGGTTTTTAAAGATGCCCCCCCCCTTTATGCTAGAACATTCGCTCTATCGTGTCCTTCTCTTGTTTCTGTATACTTTTACGTAAGATAGGGTATTTCTGTTATCTGCAGATGATGTCTCCAGTGTCATAAAACATTCATTTGTCAGTCTTGACAAGACCTTGGAATGTGTTTTACTGTCGGTGTGGACGCAAATGTTTTCTCTTTTTATTCCAAGTTCAGTTAATTTTTGGGCACTAAGTATTTCTGTGAGTTCCGCCTGGATGATCGTAGAGTGTTCCTCTAGGGGTATTTTTAATACTAGATTCAGATCGGAACAATATATGCCTGCACGTGGTCCTTTCTTGTTATTTGCTCCATCCGTGAATATGTGTATAGTAGCTTCAGGAACCTCAGAATTTTGTGACGTTGTGTCTTTCGAAAAGATAGGTCAGAGTACCACGTTCCTGACACTTCTCTAGAGGAGCATCCATCCGAGTCTCTCTTCCAAGAATTGCCCAGTTCCTAATCCGGTCTTGGCACTGTAGTTAGGGCCATCTCATTTATGTTCAAATCCACTGCTGGCAGTGTGTTGGGCATGTATGGGAAATACAACAGACGTTGAAAGTGCTGTAGCTTATTTGTTGCAATTTGAGTTTAATACTATAGAAAAGCTACTTATGTTAGAGCCGGTCTTACAATGGTAATGAATAGCCACTTGGTTATTATCGATGATAGTCCCCATGATCTCCCAACGTCTCTCCGGCACTGACAAAAATGTTATGCTCACCTTCTGTACCTTGGTTTGTAGATGATTACTCCAGTTCAGTTTAGGATCTAGGATAACCCCTAGATATTTTACCTATGAAGCCAGAGTTAGTGTGGTTTTGAATATCCTGGGCAGCGTCATTCCGTCCAGTTTCTTTCCGTTGATGAACAGCATCAGCTCATTTTCCAAAATATGAGTCCTTCATGTGAACAAGTTTTGATAATAAACGATATGTTGTCAACAAAATAATAATAATAAATATCTTTATTCACTTTTTGTTACCCTTTTACAATAACAGTTATTACATTTTGCGATTTATTTGTGAACGGGCTGCCGACCACTGATCTTTCGGCCCAGCCTAAAATATTAATCGCTCTTTTATTTAATTGTCAATTGTTCGAGGAATTTCATTAATGATTTCAAATAGGTTTTTTTTGTTGTCAACACTTTTTTGCTACAGACGATTCTAAGATACATTGGTTTTCGGGACTTGTGTGCCTTTAAAGTCAGAAATATTTGATTGTAAACAGTTTTTATATTTTTTTACTTTCCTTATACGAAGTAGTGGAAGTTATTGTAACCATGTTTATTATTTTTTTTAATTGAAAATTTTAACATAAATATATGTTTCATGCTGATGATTATATCCCATTTAGACCCCTAATTCGATAAATATTATACTCCCATGTGCCCGAAACTTTTTTTAAACTATTTTGTATTTGTCATTATTTCTTATGATAAAACTAGTCAATCTAAGATGAAAATAAAAGAAAATTATTAAATCCCATTTTTATTTTTGGACTTATGGCTTAGGTCGAAAACGACCATTTGGGATAATGTGCTACAAATTCAAAATTATGTACTTTATTATAATATTGTCTATAATGTTAGAATATTGTTTGTAATAAGCAAATAGTTAAATAAGTGTATAACAATTATAGATTTTATTTACGAAAACTATTAATTTTGACAATATTAACTACTTATTATATTCTATAAAAGATTTATTATGCATATCAAGGGATATTACAATTTTCACGTGCAGTTAAATTTTATTTTTACAATTTGCGCTTTTTTAACCAGTTAGCACTAAATGCCTTGCTATATCCTTTTGCATTTGGCTTATTTTGATTTCTGGCTAGGATCTTGTCTCGTCATTTTGTAACCATACGTTTGGTAAACTGCATCAACAACATGTCTAATTTATCTAATTTTGACTCGAAACTCTTGAGATATTTACAGTTGTATCGAAAGTTCAATTTAAAATGTGGTTGCCCATTTGATCTACTCCTCCCATATATTAACTGTACATATTGATAACATAAGTGTACCTCAAACTTTTATTTACTTTAGAGAAAAGCGCGATATCTTCTTTACTGGTTCTATGCCATTTTGATTAGACAAAATGGTAACAACACTGTTATCTATACAACTTATAACTTCAATACAATTATCTTTGTCAATACGGCTATAGATCGTACCGCGATCACTTCTTTTCATTACTTTACTATTGAGCAAGCTAAATTTTTCGGGCCTATTTTCTCGTACTGTACCAGTAGCTTCCTTCCTTCCTTGATATATAATTCAATTATAAGTTTTGTACTACTTACATGAATGTTTAGCGAAATATTTGATCATTGATTCGTTCACAGATATATTGCTTTATATTGGAGCATACCTCAAATACTGTTATAGATTTTTATACTTATTATCCCAAACGGTCGAAAACGAACACTTCCATTTTCATCGCCATTTATCAGCATACAAACTTGTTTTTCGATTTGATTGCTAGTTGGTATTTTAATAAGTAAAGTTTTCTTATATATGAGCAGAAAATATTTATATTTAAGTTAAAATTACATTTGTTATTAACGATTACTTTCCGCCATGTTCTTGAACAATTGTACGTACGAAGTTATTCCCACAAAAAACAAATAACTACTAAGTTTATTATGGGGTGATAAGTCAATATGGTAGCCGAAACATCACTTATACAGAGGGTATACCCCTTAGCACCATAAAATATAGACAAGTGACTTTTAATTAAAGGTATTTAGTACGGTCGTTTCGTACCGTTTGGGATAGAGTGTTGTCTGGTCGTTTTCGACCGTTTGGGTCTAAATGGGATATAAAAAAGTTTGACGTCTATATGACCATGGATGTTTTTATTTGTACCTGAAGAAGAAAAAATAGAAATTTACTAGTGGCCGTTGTTTATTTCTACGGATTTCCCAATAAAAAAATTCGACAAAATTTTTCAATTAAACTTATAGATAATAAAATTTAAATAAATGTAAATCTTGACTTTTATAAATATCTTGGGTTTTATGGAAAAATAAATAAATTTGCCTCTTTTTTATTTTATCGAAACGATACAATTGTATAAGAAATACTTGCAGAGAATTATTAAATAAGTAATTTGTAAATAACAGTATATTGTACAGGAAGCAGATTTTCTTAAAAAATTTAAAACTTAATTCATTTAACAACAATTTACGTACTTGGAAATCTTATATACGTTTTATTTTATATAACAATATAATTGTAAAAAGATGCAGAAAAATTAAGAGAAGAAATAAAGCGGGAGATGAAGAGGAAAGAGGATAAATGGGAGCAAGATAAAAAAGGCATGGAAAAGAAATACGATAAATTAGAGAATAGAACAGAAAATATGGAGAAAGATAAGAAAAGAAACCACATCAAGATAAAAGGACATAATATAAGGGAAGATAACATAAAGGCTGGAGTTGAAAAATTCTGCAAGGATACACTACGAGTGAAATTCAAAGTAGTCAAGGCCAATAAATTGGAAAAAGGAAAAGGAGTAGAGATAATATTGACGGAAATTGAATCTAGAGAAACAAAAAAGAAATAATGAAAGCTAAGAGCAATAAATTGAAGAACACGAAAATATTTATAGACAACGATATGACCGTAACAGAGATAGAAGTACAAAGACAAATTAGAAGTATAGCCAGAGGGGAAAAAGGCAAAGGTAACAAAATAAGGGTAGGTTACAGGAAAATAATGATAAATGGGGAACAATTCAACTGGAATAAGCAGGAGAAGGGTCTAGTAGCGGGGAGCTAGGTAAATAGATCAAAAACTAGACGTATATAAATAAAATAAGGAAAACACAAACAGAAATTGAAAGAAATGCAAGAGACGCAATAAGTAGGAAAAATAACAAAAAAGATAAAGACAGAATATGGAGAATAGCAACTTGTAATATATAAGGAGGACCTGTATACATGGCAAGGGGAAAGAGCTAAAAAAGGAATTCGAACGAATGGATGTAGAGATACCCGCAATAACAGAGACAAAAAGAAAATGAAAAGGAATGTACACAACCAATAACAAACACAAAATAATATATAGTGAGGTAGATAAGGATAAAATTGTTGCATTAGGATAAAAGGGCAGCTGAAGAAGTAGGTGCATTATACACAGAGACATAGAACACCAAATAGAAACATGGCAAGAAATATCGTCAAGAACATTAAAAGGAAATAACAGATTTAGAACAATAATTATAGTATAAATAAAAAACACTTTGTAACTTTGTTTGTATTATACTATTTATTTTCTGTTTACTATAGTTTCGGCATCTCAACGTGCCATTATCAAAACATACATTGTATGTTGAGATGCCGAAACTATAGCAAACAGAAAATAAATAGTGTTATACAAACAAAGTTACAAAGTGTTTTTTATTTATACTCAAACATGTATAACGAAGTAGAAGCCACAAAAATTAATAATAATTATAGTATATGGCCTAAATGAAGACGATTCAGCGAGCAAAAAGAAGCGTTCTAGGAATAGTTCAACGAATCAACCGAAGCGGCCACCGGAAAAGTATATGTAGCAGGAGACTTTAACAGCAGAATTGGCAAAGTAGTAAAAGACACCGATACGATGAAAGAACAATATGGGAAAGACGTAATAAACGATAATGGGAGACGAATTTTACATTTTTGTAGAATGAACAATTTAGTAATAGCGAATACATTATTTAAGCACAAGGAGATTCACAAATACACCAGGGAAGTAGTAAGTAGGGACAAAAAATCTATAATAGATTATGTAGTGACAGAACAAAGAAGAAAGAGCAAAATAATAGATACAAGAGTACAGAGAAGCTTCGAAATAGTAAGTTATCACTATCCAGCAGTAACTACTCTTAAGGAATACAAAGAAAAAGAAAAATAATTACAGTAATAACCTACAACAAGATAAGATCATAGTAACTAAGAGATAAAGAAACAGCAATACGATACAAGGAGAAAGTAGAGTACAACCTAGCAGTGGTAAAAGGAAGCGGCAATGTCGAGAAAATGTGGAATAACTTATAAAGAAGTATGCTTGAGGAGGCACAAGAAACTTGTGGGGTTCAAAAGAGTACAAACAAGAAACAACAGACAGCCTGGTGGTCAAAGGACATAGGTGAAAAGATAAAAGAAAAGAAAAAAGCATGGTAAAGATACTTAAATGACAAAAACAATAATAACTACAAAAGATACAAAGAAAAGAGGAAAATAGTAAAAGGAAAGGTCAGAATAGCAAATACCAGGAATTGGGACAAGCTCAGTGAGACAATAGAGAAGAACGCAAAGCAAAACCAGAAGTTATTCCGCAAAATCATAAAAGTATGCAGGAAAGAAAAGGGGCTAGGGGCGAGATACATGCAAGATAAACACGGAATAATGCTGAAGGAAAAGGAAGAAATAATAAAAAGATGGAAATAATATTGTGTAAACTTACTAGATACAATTAACGACAAGGAGCAAGAGACAAGAAACCGCGATAAGAGTAATGCAGAAACAGTAACTTAGAGTAACAACGAAAATAAGGGAACTGAAAATAGGAAAAGCACAAGGACACGACCAGGTAACCGAAAAAATGATTAAGCAATTGGAACCTTTAGGTAAAGATAAATTACTTAAATTACTGAAGAAAATATGAGAGACAAATAACATACCAAAATATTGGCAAACAGCACTAATTTTTCCAATATACAAGAAAGATGAGAAGACGAAATGCAACTATAGGGGTATAACACTAATAAGTATGGGAACGAAAATATTAGAAGAAACAATCAACAAGATGATATAGGCAAAAACGGAATAGACGCTACAAGAATCACAATGCGGTTTTAGGAAAGAAAGATCCACACAAGACAACATCTTACAATAAAACAAGTCACAGAGAAAAGAATAGCAAATAATAAAAACACATATCTAGGATTTATAGACCTAAAAAGGCGTTTGACATGATACCAAGGAGGAAACTGTGGAAAATACTTTACAAAATAGGTATAGAAAACAAGACAATCAAATTAACACAGAACAACAACAGTAATGCAATAATGTACAAGGGGCAAATACTAAGAACATCCAAGACAAACAATGCGCAACTAAGCGCAACACTATTCAACATATATATGGATGAAATAATGAAGAGTATGAAAGCAGTAATCATAAAAACAAACATAGGATATAGGAATATGCAAGTGGTCAAAATATCAGAAGGAGCATACGCGGACGATTTAGTAGTAATACCAGAAAATGAAAGGAATATGCAGCACAACCTGAATTTACGGAATAAACACCTAAAAAAATATGACATGAAAATGAACTACAATAAAACAAAGGTAATGATAGTAGGAAAACGAAAAGAACACATAAATATAAAGATAGAACAACAAATGATATAACAACTGGAGCAATTCAAATATATAGGAGGAGAAATCATACAAGATGAAAAATAGAGGGTGAATTAAGCAACATAATAAAAATCACAATTAAAATGTACTATGCAATGAATAATGGGTTAGAGTGGAAGAACACGTCACAAGTCGTGAACTCCGCCTTCAAGTTCAATGCTTAAAATTTTTAAGTTAGTGTATCTGTGTATGTAGTTTTATGTTTATTTTTCTTAATAGAGCTTGTAATGAAAGTAAAATAAATAAATAAATAAAATATAGTTAATAACAAAAACGATATAAGTAGAAAGTCAAAAATAAATATACACAAAACAATAGTTATTATACAATGCAAATGTAATTTAGGCAATGTTATATTGTTTATAATTATTAACCAATTAACTACTCCATAGATTTAAGGTAAATGGAACATATTACGCGAACACAATTATTTTGTATACCAATTTTCAAAATTGTGGATGGTGCGAAAACGAAATACTGTTAAATATGTTAAGAGTAACGACACAGACTTCATATTATTATATTTAATAAATAATTTTATTTTAATTTTACTTGAACTAATCTTTATAAGTTCTAATATTAAATGTATATACAAGAAAGTTAAAAGCAACATTTAGTTTTGGTGCGAAAATAACACACGTGAATCGTGTTATTTTTGCAACGTCTTCTGATTTTTCTTAATGGGTATAATTGTCATGTTTCTCTTCTTCGATAGGCGCATTTGAAACTTGTTTTGTAGGTGAACCTTCCAGTTTAATTTTTTTTTCTGTCAACCATATTATAAAAAAGCCACTACCATTTTTGCCATAAACTTAAGAGCAATAATTTTCTACACCACTGTCATGCAAATTGAAATTATAAATCTAATCTGGTTGATAATTTATTTTTGTTTTTTCTAAAAATAATTTGAAATTACTTATGGATCCAACATTAAAATATTTGCTACATATTGTAACAACAGAGTTGTCTTTCCATGGGACTATTCAAATTCTTAATTTATGATTATAAATAGAATGTTATACATATTATATTATTTTTAAAGGTTTGTCAAATTATGTCAATTGCAAAAAAATCTGTTACCTTAAATGTAGATACAACTATAGCAAGGGAAAATGCATGTAAACGATGTGACTATATGCAACTGACTGTTAAATAAGTTGCATATGTTGAACCATTAGCAAATAACGTCCGAAATAAAATTGTACTATTATTGCATTATAAATATAGAATAATCATCGTTAATATCACAGTAAATATTGACTGTGTAATTCGAAATAACAACAATCTCATGAATTTTGATACTAAGATACTTATTTTAACTTATTTAAACTACAAACAAATATTTAATCAAATCAGCAGTCTGAATATCTAGGGCCTCCAAATTGGTCTCAAATGTATTAATGCACATTGCTTCAAATCCATTTATGTTAAAATTTTTATTGTAGCAGGTCATATTTTGTAAAGAAGAAGAATAATTTAATGATATATTAGTTTTTTAAATTCAATTGTATTTATACAGTAAAGTTTGTGGTTCTAAAATACACATAATTTTGAACATAGCCTTGACCATTAACTATGAATATTGTTATAATGGTTAACGATATGTTTAAAATTGTAATAGTTGTGATTATTATTAATGGTATACTTCAAAATTTTAATCTTAAATACTAGAATGGTTTTTAATATTTCATTTACAGTATTATTAACATTATTAATTACTTTTAATAATTTGTTTAATGAAAAAATAATATCAAATATACTCTTAGAAATAATAGTTATTTATATTATCTGTTTTGTGTGTTTTTAAAGTTAAGTAAAGCATTACTGATGAGAACTAGAAGATTCCGATCGACGTACCTGCAGAAGTTAAACTTGATTTATACAATTTTGTTATTTTTAATAATATAAAGTCGCTCTAAAATTCTGTCTTCATATTGGTTTTACATTAAATTCCCTCAAAATATTTTCATTTATTTTACAGAAAAAAATCCGCTATTTGTAACAGGCAAATTACTTTTGTATTATTTGATATTTCACGACAGAAAGTAGTTCTTTCTATAAGTGATTTGTTTTTCAGTCTTGGTAACACGCATCATTATAGATTTACGACACTTTTCGTATTTTTAAATTTATTGTCGTCAATAAAAATAAAATTACAAAATTATTTTCAATCAGTTCACATTGATTGTGTTTTGTACTACTAGAAACACTAAGAAAAATACTAATACTTTTATTTACAAAATATGCTATCAATAAACAGGCAAATTTTACTTTTAAAATAAAAGTAGTTTATATTATATCTTTTTGGAATCATATTTACTATATCATGTTATTCCTTATATATTTACATATTTGAACATGTTTGATTATTTTTAATTATTATTAATTATTATTTTAAGCCTTTTCAATATTTCTACTTACGTTATTGGGGTAATAGAAATAAAGCCCGTCGAGGTTATGCATCGACCATGACCATCCAATTCGTGACAAGAAATAATTAAATAACTGTTGCACATTATAGTTCTAACAGAATATAAATTAGTTCTGGCATCGCATAGTAATTTTATACCATTGCACACATTTTTGGTGCATGGGCAAAATAATACAAAACATAAGTTTTCATTTGATGGACGATATAATAAATTACAGACCATTTTTTCAATGACGATTAATACTGCTGTATCTTCGTATATAAGTTATTTGATAATTAACTATACTATAAAGGGATGAAATTTCATTGCCGACATATTCCTCCCCTTGTGATATTGTGATTTTAGAATTTAAAGTCAAAATATCGTATATTTGCTGAAGTCATAAATATCTTTACAGAGTTTTGTCTTAAAATTATTTTTTGTGGAAATATTATGTCTTAGTCAGACATGAATAATAAAAGTCATAATTCTATACTTCATAGATGTTCAGAAATTTATTTTGCTAATGGTATTTTTGGTAAGGTGCTATTAATGGTATATTAAAAAAATGCAATTTCGCTCTTGTAACATAGACAAGAAGAAATATGTTAAAGATCATATATGGGCAGAAAATTGCTTATACTACTATTTAAATCCTCTGAACACATTTTGCGAGGAAGTATTCATTACACTTACAAGATGAATAATTTTTACAGAAACATTATTTTTTTATTATAAAATTGATGATATTTTTAAATAAATGGCTATTCGGATCGAATGTAGAGAATCACAAGAAGGGCCACAGAGAAATTTAAAAATAAGTATTTTCTTTATAGAACTCTAGTTTAGATTTTCTTTATGGTCGCTTTGTTCATATATTACTATCACATTTCTTTCATAAGCTTATTTCTGTTCTATCCAACTTTACAAAAATGTTTGAGCAAACATTTATTCTAACATATGCCCTTACATATCAACTTACCAACATGGCATGCCAGGAAGATCCACAGTTACCAACCTGGCCTCAATCAACAAATATATATGTGAAATACTAGATACTCGTGGGCAGGTGGATGTATTATGCACAGATCTAAAAATAAAATGTGCTTTATATAAGCTATAAATATATAAATGGATACCTGTAACAGCATTTGGAAGCAGCATTGATGATCTATATTAATGGGTTTGAGTGAAAGATCCTTCGAAGAAGTGAACTCCGCCCGTCCTCCCTTCAGATAAAATTTTGAGTATATTTTAATATTTTGTAATATATATATAGGGTCCGCCAATATTTTTTGTGATATTTATTTTATTAGAAAGGGGTACAAAGATAGAATAAAGAATAAAAATTTGTCTCGCGCATTTGATACGCTCAATCATAAAAAACTTGACGTTAGAGGTTTGTGTTCTTCTGGCATCAAGCATATGGAGTCTTTTTTGATCATATGAGTATTTTGCTTCCTCCGTCGTATCCGTCGTACCGCAGTGTTCGAATCTTGGTCCACTAATATTTGTTTGTCTTTAATTGAGCTTAATTGCCCAGTTTTTGCCTATGTCGATGATATTAAGATATTCTAGCACCTAAATACAAATCAAGATATTGAAGCTTTACAGAATAACCTAAATTTACTTTCTTAATGGTGTGACATAAGTAGACTTGCTCTAATGTTGCTGACAATGTGCAAAAATGCAGAGAAGCTTCTAGAAGATTTATTTTCCGACTTTGTACTAAGTTAACTAACAGTAATTAATTTGTATTAATGTTCTTATTTTATGCTTTTTTATCTGATATTGTTTTATGTTTTTTTCTTCCCTCGTTTTTAGTATAGTTTTTTTTATTTCCTTCTTACTTGTACATTTTAGATACTTATCATGCTTATATTGTTAAATTTTGTCCTGTAAATGTTTATCCTGTTAGACTATAAAGTCTATTATTATTATGAGCTCCTCTATGTATATACTTTTACTTACCAAACAGCGGTAGTATTTTTTAAATTTTACATTAATTTTCCAAATAGTTCTTGATTTAAAATATTATTTTCTTCGAATAGTCCTTTTATAGAATTTTTTCTTCAGATACCAATGTATTGCAGCGTTCACCTGTGATTGTATTATGCCAGTGCGCGGGAAAACAATTTTGTGACATTTTTATTTAGTATTATTATTCAGTTTCGTTTACTACTTTATTTATTTTGTGTATTTTTCCTTTTATTACATATTCAAATTTTTGTTCTGTAATTGGATTATCCTGTTGGACAAATCAAGATATTATTATTATTATTATTATAATGGCCTTGTAAATATTTAAACTATAGACACTGAATAAATTCTGTGTGTGATATTAACAAAGTATAGTTTTATTTATCATCTGTTAAAGTTCCTGATTCAAGATGTATCACAAAGTTATGATACAAGCATCCAACACATTCAATATTGCGTAAACCTTTAGCTGTAGAAATACGTTTTCGGTGCTCCACAACACGTTTATGATATCGTAAAAGGCGACGAGTCATGGATATAAGCATATAAATTCAAAAGTAAACAGCAGTTGACTGTAGTTGTTCGCGCACTTTGAAGCAAATGTTCGCCAGTACCATTAGTACAATGACGGACTACCAATTCTGAATGGTACACGATCATGTATTTGTCTGAAGTCTTAAGAAAGAGAAATCAACCGCCAAACACGCGTCATTCTCGACGAAACATTGAGAGCTCTCTTACATCAGTTCAAACAAGAGACATTTTGATAACTGAAATAGTGTAATTGATGAGTCATTTGCGGTAAAGTCAACGTTTTTCAAAGCCTGAAGAACCAGTTGATGGGTTTAAAATGCATGTTTTGGAGGTACCTTAATAGGAGTGTAAAATGTGCTTAGAAAATTGGTTCATGAGTATTTAAAAGTGTATAAATCTTCATGGAGAATACTTTGAAAAAAAACAATATCTTTATAACAACCATCATTCGACAACACAGGGCGTGCAAAGCTCTGAATATATAGTGGTTGGTTTTAAATAATATCAAGTAGTTAAACTTTGAAGTGTTAAGGCAGATTGTCCGCGTCCTAACTAACTCAACATATAGAACTCCACGTGCGTTTATCTTTCACGTGTATATTTTATTGCATTAATTATCATTATAATTTATTTCTTAATTACCTTTCTATTAAATTGTTTACCGACCCCACCTGCACTATGTCAGACTACATGGGTCACTGTGCCCCTCATTTTGTCCCTTGTATGCTTTATTTTTAATTTATAGTTAAAATGCAGTGACATTATTCTCTACCAAATAGGATATCCACTGTAATTAAATGCACACACTCCAAGTGTTGGTGTTACAGAAAATTTTAAGCAACGCACGATAATCTTCTCAAGGTTTATCAAGCTGTGTCAAAAAACAAGATGGAGCCAAATGCTCTTGTGCATCATGCGTCATACGTGGAATCAAGTTGTTCCCATTGCAATAAACATTGACGTAAGTGATACTTGTAGTATATCTTTAGATCATTTAGAAAAGAAGTGCTATCTTTTTTATTCTGCATCGCAAAGCAGAAGTAATAAAATATCAGATTTAAATAAAGAAATTAATGCTCTAAATGTGATTGAAGTATATTCGTGATGAAATTAATGAATGCAACAAGAGAGAAAGAAACATAATTCTCTTTAATGATCCTGGTTTTACTGATGAAACTACAAATATAGCAACGACTGGAACTTGCAGGACTGGCATAATTGTAATCCTCAATACTAATGAAGAACAACACAACATATACAGATATTAAAATGTATTAAAATCCTTTAGTTCGTTGTAGAAAATTAAATAATAATTTAAAAATACGAAACCATTTCGTGAATCTACAACAATGAGTCTTATTAACACTACAAAACAAATTAATTTTGAAACAACTACTTCTCGGGCTAAAACCATGACAGACAATTTCGACAATTTTAGCTTGTCAGTATCAAACTAGAAGTAATTAAAACTAACAAATTAAAGGTATATATATGCTTAAAATTAAGGTCTTACAACAGCGTTAAAAAGGGGGGTATATATCAGGTCAACCTGGTCGTTAATTACTCGGATTTCCGGATTAGCGCGGGCTTTGTAAATTTCAAGAGACTCCAGGAGGTCCATCTTACGGCCTTTTTCGGCAAAATGTATAATTGACAGTACATCCTTACCAAAAGTATGATTGTTTTCGATCATATGTCTGGCAAAGGATGACTTATCAATTAAATTAAGCCGAAAAGAACGAAGATGTTCATTTAGTCTTGTATTGAAATTACGATCAGATTGACCAATATAAACTCCCTTACAATTTTCACAAGGGAGTTTGTATATCCCTGATATGTGAGTATTTTCTATTGATGTTTTTTGATTAAAAATTGTGTTGCGCATTTTCATAAATGGTTTTAAAGCTACTATTATATAATGTTTCGACAAAAGATGTTTAATTTTTAATGAAATGTCACCAAAGAAGGTAAGGGGCTTATAAATTAAATGTTTTTGAGGTACCTGATTTGCATATATGTATTTATGTAAGTTTTTCATTTTATACTTATTAATTAATTTATCAATTATTGATGGAGAATAACCATTTGAAGTAGCTATTGTTTTTATGACACTAATTTCCGAACGACAGAACCCTAAGCTAGATAGACTGATAAAAATATACGTCCCCAATTTGCTCAGACAAAAGAATCATGCGAAACAAATATTGTACTAAAATTTGCCACTTTAGCATTAACAATTGTATCAGATAACTAATTACTTCTCAATAAGTTAGAGTACCCAAGAAAAACATTGATTTATATTATGTGTGTATTAATATGTCAATTATAATAACTGTATTTGAATGTAATTCATTATAACAAAAATTTTAATTATAATTCAAAATTTTAAGCAATAAAGCCCGAGGCGACTTCAAACCGATTATTAAATTTTAAAATATATCTTATCAATTAAACATAACGTGGATATAAGTAAATATTACAAACTACATGCTCTATTAAAGAGAACATCTGAAGGGTATAACACTAAAAAACTAAGACATTATCTACAAATGAAATAAATACATTTCTTGCGGAAGCTTCAGATTAACAGCATTTATTGTTAAAGGTGGTATGCATTTTTGGTATTATGGGAGCATGCAGAAGGCACGTATTACACAAGTTGCAACTTAATGACTCCACTCTTTTGATAACAATAAATAATACTGAAACAAAAACAACGCGCAAATTTACGGCCACGGGGAAATATTTTGAAATAAGAACTATATGAATAATCGCCCGGAAAATTATACAACAACCTTTTTTACGAATTAACAAAATTGAAAACCTAGTTCAAAATGTTGTATTTAATAAATTTGGTAAAACGGGAAAACAAATAGCCAATTTTCTAAATCTTCCGAATCCAACTTTATACACTGGACACTGTATCCCTCACAGGGAAAGATATTAATTGTTCCGGAGGAGACGTAATATCGCTAAATTGTCACGGTAGATGGAAATCCACAACAGTAACCGAAAATTTTGTTGGCGAATCTATACAAAATAAAATCCACGCGGGCAACCAAATTTTGAACTCCATTAAAAATATTCAAACGAATAACGCAGTATATTTTCTCCATTGATTACCGCCTCAATTTCATTTTAATAATTGTACAATCCAAAATATTATTACGTACCTTAAAGAAGAAAGAAAGAAACATTTTTTATGCGTTAAACTATTATAATAAGTTGAAATATTTGTTCTTATAATATGTATTTGTTCTGTATGATTAATAAATTTGAAAAATAAGTTACTCATAGAAAAAATAGTAGCTAGGCGTTGCTCTCATACTCGCATATTAATGGCCAACATTAAATGCTCTTTATATAGTATACTATTACTGCTACTACAAAGTGATTTTAAAACCGTTAATAAGGCCTGTAATGCTTTTTTATAGGATGCTTGATGATTGAATTTCACTGTATACACCTAAACGCACCAAACCTGCATGTTATTAATAGTATATTTCATAGTAGATTAGTTATTACATTAATTCAGGTAAAGACCGACATAGAAAACTCAAGTTGCTAGCGTACAAATGAAATAAAACGACAGTTAAAGATTGATCATAAGCTCTTTACTTTGAATGCTGAATATTTTACTTCATATGACCTTAAAAAGCCTTGGTCTTACATACATACAACAGACAAATACCTGAAATTATGCTATTAGAAAACGAAGCGTTGAATTCATCTGAAAAGATAGTTAATGGTTCTGTATCATACTTTAACTCTGTGTCTCCAGTGTATTCTCAAGATCAACCTTAAACCCAGAATAATTTTATTTCTATGTCGGAGGTAGTCAATTTTATATTTGGTAAGATTAAGGAATGTAATGTACACCAGAGCTCAAAAGAAATGCAACACTCAGAAAAAATAATGTTTTAAATATTTTTGTATTAAATTTATGTTCAGTTTTCGTGTCAGACCAAACGATTACAAGTTGGTACAGGTTGAACAAATAATACTGATAAAAATTCAATAATGTGTTGGCCCGCCGCGGTTGTCGTAGCACTCTCTAACTCGGGGAGACATAGGCCGAATCAAGTGGTCAAGTCTTCTTGTGGCATGCGGTCCCAGGCCTGTTGAACACAGATGCGCAATTGGTCTACAGTCCTTGGTGGCTGTGGCAATCGCTGAAGTATTGTTTCAATGCTATCCCATACATGTTCTATTATCGATAAATTCATGCATGAATTTTGTATAAAGTTTATTGTTTGACGGGCCATGTGCGGTCTGGCGTTGACTTGCTGAAAAATGGTGTTTAGAATACTCTCAATATTTGCTATTGCAACAGGTTGTAAAACTTCAACGATGTACCCCTAATGAACACCAGAGGGGAAATCTACGGAGTGCACGAATTCTAGGCATTTTGGCAAGGTTTTTCAATATACTAAAGAGCTCAGAAATGATCATAGTAGAACAGGTAACTGGTTATTAACACAATTAAATTTGCTTTATTTTTCGGATAGGTGTAAAAATCGTACAAAAATTGAGATAAAGCAGTAAAAATGTTATCGCTTTTTTTCTTTCTAAGATGAATAATAAGTGCGTATTTATTGCTGGATTAAACCATATCTAAGGGGTGTTCCATTACTTTTGAGCTCCAATATATATATGAATGATTTAAGCGTCTGAAAATAATTAAATTTGATAGAGTCGGTGATTATACTCAGTGCCTTATGCACTCTAGATTTTTTATTGTCCTTTATCTTCTTCAACATTTCCAGATTGCTGAAAGACTGCCAGAAAAACTTCATTTTTAAAATCTGGATATGGAAACAAGTTCAATCTTTACAAACCTATTTCTCTAAAACTAAATTTCTAAACAATTTTATAATTTATAGTAGGTTCTCAAATACGAAAAACATGTTAATAGTCTAATTTCAATCAAACAACATCGATTTGAAAAAAATCTTCACCAAGCTCAAAACTATTAAATTTTACCCACATTATATCTGAAGCTCTCGATAATAAAGGCCAGGTCAACGATATTTATACAGCTTTGAATTCTATTGACTACAATTTACTCGTTACTATATTAACTTTATTAAATCATATTATATAATAGGAATCAGTTTGTAGAATATAAACGATACAAATCATACAGCTTCACCCTACTAGCAAACTTCCTTAGGGATCTAGCCTCAGACCTATGTTTTTCATTATGTTTATTATGACATTAAATCTATTATATCATCTAATATTTTGATGATTTGTTGGCTTGCACTAATTGCTGTACTCCTGGGCAGGCATAAATGCACCATTAATTTACTTTAATTGTGTATAGGTTTTAACTTTAACTTTACATTATTTAACTTTACTTAAACAAATACATTTATATATTATCTTCTATGACGCTCTTCTTCTTATTTATGGGCCATGATCGTCTGGTTTACCACGGCAGGAAAAGCTGAGCTGGTGTTTTCCCTCTTCTTATAGTAGAACCGGGAAGAGAATAGTACTCATACGCAATTCTAGGTTTAAGTTGTGGCTGCACAGAAACTTGCTCTTACTTGTGCGATTCTGGCTTTGATTTGTACGCCTGGATCCCATGTATCGTTAATAAACATGCCTATTCGAAAAAGTTAACTTTGTTATCATTAAATAGATAAGAAATTTATTTTTGGTGGCAAAAGTTTTATTTATTAAAATACATATGAGATAAAAATATTCTTAATCTTAACTTAGAAGTTCCTATTTAACTAAAATAGATGAACATACTGTCCTGACTGTACATTATTTGACTTATATACAGATTTTGTCTTAGTTATGATAAATAGTAATGTATAAGCAATTGTATTAATATTTTTAGATCGCGAAGAAAAGGTCTTAGTTGGTAGGAGTCCGACACTACCCTGCTAAAAGGGTGTCCATGCAGGATTTCCTCTCTTCTCATAAAAAAAAGATTCCCCAAGAATTCATGACCGAACCGTTTTGCATTTGCGCATCCGTCCATCCGAGCTCATGTAGATGGACGTGGTTGACCCGCTAGTTGGCCTGTACGCAGACCTAAAAAGTCCAATTGATCCCACCGTTTACCAGGCAGATTTAGCCAAACGCGACAACGAAGTCGCGCTTTAGAAGGAGCATGTTAGGCGGCTAATGCTGCAACTGACCGCTCTTAAAGAGCAAGTCTTATCAAAAGACAAACCTGTCTTGACCGCGCCGCAGCCCAGCGTTTTCGTCGCACAACCCCCGACGACGTCGGTATCGAAGCCTAGTGCACGAAATAATCCCAAGAATGCCAATTCTGATGGGTAGATTACACCCAAAGACGCTCTGAAAACAGAACGTTTTCAGGCGCCAAAGCGAGCAGGACCAAGCCGGCAAAAAGCCAGCTTCTTCCGCCGGTAATACGCCAGCAAAGAACTCTTCCGGCAAAAAATCTCAGGTCCCCGGCGTAAAACGCCTGCCAGACTTTGTTATGCGGTCCAAATCAAATTGGTTCGCCATATCCAAACATTTCAAAGGCACAGCTTATCCTTCTCGGGATCAGAATCCAGGTGGCAACACCTGCTGACTTCCGACAAGTCATCGCGTTTTTCGACGTGAAACAAATAGAATATCATACTTTCCCCACTTAGGAGGAAAAAACTCTTAAAGTCGTCATACGAACAATATTCCGGTGCTAGAAATTCACCGTATGTCCGGCCAAAATTTTCGAAATGGTGTCAACGTACAAAAATTCAAAGCCGGAAAACAAATATTCAATATTACCGGCATCAACTCGATATTTGTGAAGGTCGAGCCTAAACTAAAATCAAAAGGCATTAATCAATGCCACTGCTGCCAAAAGCTGGCTCATGCCCAGCGTTTCTGTCGCGCGAAGTTTGCGTTAAATGCGCAGGCAATCATCACACTTCTGAGTGCACAATCTATCGAGTCTAAACGCTACTGCGATTGTTCTTAATACAGAATACGGTAACTTAAAAATCGTCTCGGCATACCATTTGCCATCACATTTACTTACACATGATGACTTAAATCTTGTCTTTAATGACAACATGACAACCATCACGGGCGGCGATTTAAATTCCAAAAGCCCAGAGTGGAACTGTAGACTCACTAATCGTAATGGTAGAATCCTTTGACAGTTCATCATCAACTCGAACTTAAATGGTCCCACCTGATGTGCTTGACATAGCTATTATATCGAATGTCGATTGAGACCACGACATCTGGTCTTCCAATGAGCTCAGCTCCGACAAGAGAGATTAAAACTACTAATTGGCCTAATTATAAGACGAAGGTAGAAAATTCCATCGTTCCCCTTCCAGTCATCAATTCGTAGATTGACCTTGAAGCAGCTGTCTCTAGGCTCCCCTCGGTCATCCTCAAGGCTCATAAAGAGTCCACAGTTAGCAGGACATCCTCACAGGTTGATCCTCTCCACATTCGCCCCGAGCTTAAGGCTCTCATCCAGGACAGAAAGCTCGCTCGCCGCAGATGGTAAAATACTCGAGATCTAAGTGAAAGACCAATTACGCGACCTGCGTAATGAGCGTTGGGAAAAGCGACTTGAGTCGTTAAATGATCGCCCACATTCTCTGTGTGGTTTTTTCAAGAGGCTCAAGAGAGGTAAACCTTGTAACCATGTGTTAAATGGCGAGAGAGAACTTGCTTTTTCAGATTCTGAAACAGCAGAAGCGTTCGCCGACTCCCTGGAGCGGCAAGTTATGCTAAACCCTGGTGATGACGATGACTTCCATGATGAAGTCAAAAGATCTGTCCGTTCCTTTATTATTAATTCTGACCATGTGTGGACTTGCGAAGCAGCCACCTGGGACGAACTTTATGGACAGAATAAACATTCCAAAAATCTGAAAGCCTCTGGCTATGACGATATTTCTACCTTAATAGTGAAAAATCTCGGTCAAAACCGCTGTGCTTGATATTGTAAATGCTTCAATGAGATTGGGTGCATTTCCTTTAGCATGGAAGCTGGCCTAAGTGGTTAGCATCCTTAAGGTAAGAAAATCACCAACTTATCCCCAAAACTATCGCCCAATCAACTTACGGAGCTCTTTAGGCAAAATCCTCGAAAAGGTCCTGCTAACGCGTCTTTCGGTCTTGACTGAAGACCATAATATTATCCCAGATTCTCAGGTCGGCTTTAGAGCCGGCTTATCTACGAATCACCAGCTTCTGCGGGTGACCGAGTACTTCTCTAAGGACTTGGCCATCAAGAGAGACACTACTGCAGTATTCCTTGACGTCTCTAAGGCGTTTGACAGAGTCTGGCACGAAGGCCTTATATATAAAATGATAGGGCTCGAGTATCCTAAATACCTTATCAGGACATTATACGACTTCCTTCCAAGCAGGAAGATCTGTACACTAAGTTCTCCAATCAGCTTTCGATACTAGCAGGTGTAGCACTGGGTTCTGCACTCTCCCCGGCCCTGTATAATACCGAAATGTTCTAATTGGTACTAAATTAGACTCAAATTCCCAATGAGCCACCTTGAACCGCTCGGTAATGCTGCTCCCGCCTCGAGGAGCGCGATTTCCTCGCTTATGTCCTTGACTCACATATAGATCCACGGAGAAGAGGTTTTAGTCGGTAAGAGTCCGACACTGTCCTCTAAAAGGGCGTCCATGACGGATTTCCTCTCCTTGCATCAAAAAAAAAATCCCCTAAGTGATAAAATCCGTAACATGATACCATCATATTAAAAATACGACTGGCTTTGCAAAGGGAGTACTGGACGACTAAATATTTCTGAAGAAAATCCGTTCGGAAGGCTAGTCAATTCTGGTGACAACTGTTAGGAAAGTTTTACAGACACGCTATGTGATTTCTACTAGTGGGGGTTCATAAAGGATCGTGTGTATATGCCCTGACTACCAGTTGACCTACCTGACCTAAGCACCTATCAGCTATTGTAACAAATACACCACAAATACTAAACAAAGTTTGGGAAGAATTAGCCTATCAACTTGATATGTGCTAGTTACAAAATTTTCTCATTGAACACTTGTAAGCTTGTACTGTTTGAGCTGTTCTTTCATTTTAGGTAATAATTATAATTTTTTACGAAATAATAAACAAAAGAGACTTTATTACATTTTTTACGAAATAAAATATTACAAAGCTTTAAAATTCCAATATTTATTTAGAAACACCCGGTATAATTTTTTAAATAAAGAACTTAGGTTAAGTATAATTTTGTTGTAGTATATATTATTCAAAACAAAGTAAAGCTTTAAATGAGGAACGCTAAACTGAATATTAATTTATATTAATTAATAATAATTGATAAATACTTGGCTTGTTTCAGTGATTTTTTTTATTTACTCAGCTAGTTTCGCTTGTTATAGCATTATCAAGAGTAAACCTCAAACCGAGTGTTTATAAATTCTTTACCTTTCATTTCAAAATATTTCTACGAAGAAATAAGTGAGAAAATTATTAAAGAAATGTAGTAATTAAGTTCAATTGACGAGAGTTATTTTTACTAAGTATGTGTTTGTGATTATATATTTTGTGTGTCAAGAACATAACAATAAAATAATGTTGTTCAAGTCTAATATTTGTTATTATTTATTTTCAGCACATATATCATATATCAACATTCAAACTAGCTAACGTACGGAGAAGAATAAGCCAAATGTTCAGCATGGTCGTATCCTAGAGGTGCAGCATATGCAGCATGGGAAATCGGTGCAGAATAATGGTGAGAATAATCAGAGTAGGCAAATGGAGCGGCATAATCGGCAGTATAAGCAAGAGGAGCAGCGACAACTGGAGCAAAATGTCCTGGTTTGGCTTTTGGCTCAGCACAGGCAATGGCCAAAATTGCAGCAAAAACAATCTGGAAAATATTATTATATTTTGATTTTTTTATATTATCATTGTTATTTATATATTTATTTATTTATTAAACAGTTTAGGTATCTAATGATTTTCTTCATTTATGTAGTAGTAGTATTTGGATATCATCCATAATATGATATGCGTGTTATTTTAAACAATCGTCCCATTACTTTAAAGTTTAATTATTTAAATCCTATTAGCGAAGATGACCCACCTGTTTGCCGACCAAGATCGACCATCGGTGTTTTATTGTCTTAATATTATAAAATATAATAATAAATACTTACATATTTAAACATAATTGATCGTTATTTGTTACTTATCTGCAGATAACTGTAAATTACGACGGCGTGTTTTAATATTTATACCCTAGCAAATTTGATTGCGGATTGCACATGGATGGTACATTACAGGTCGACCATGACCATCTAACAATTGCACACTCGAATTCGTTTTGAATAAAAATTAGTTTTATAGTAGAATACAAATTAAAAGCATGTTGATTTTATTATAAAATTCATAAATATTCGCATACACAATTTAGTAAATGTAAAATTAAATAAATATTTTAAAAGTTGTGTCCTAGAAATAAATGCTTATTTACACATTTAAATAAAGGTGTTTACTTTAAGTTTGGTTTAAGTAAAAAATGTATTTAAATTATTTATTTATTTATTTACTTAGATACGAGCATGTGAGATGCATCATGATGTTCTTAAATCATATATTATACCAAAAGTAAAGATGTAATACTAACTAGTTCAATTTAATACCGAATTATTAAATAAAAAGAAATATTACGTAAAATTCCTATCAAATACAGACTTATAATTTTAGACTAAGACAAATAGTATCACTAATTTTTAGTAGGTTGTTAATAATATTTTGTTATCCAATAACTTGTTAATTTTTCTTTTTTAACTTATCAGCAAATCAAGTGTTCAATTATTTAATAGGTATGTCTGGAAAAAAAGTCTTATTTAAGACCAATTAGTTATTAGTCCTCAGAAATAATGTTGTTACAAGTTTATTGATAAAATAATAGCAAATGTTACCAAAAATAATATGCTAGCTGCTAGGCTTTTGAATTGGAGAAAGCGTTAACTCATAAGATACCCATGCTGTTTCAAGTTCGAGAATATTAACCTTAATTATTAATTGAAACACTATAAACTGTTTTTGTACTGAAACATAAGTCACAAAATTAAATATAGTGTTAAACAAACAAAATTTAAAGTGTTTTAATTAATATTCAACATTTATAGCCTTCAAAGTAAATAATATTTACATAATTCTTCGTTGCATTATATTTTTTTTAAATAAGCATACTAAGAATAAAATGTAATTTAAGTCCTTTGGCTCGTTGTAGAAAACAATTTAAAAATAGGAAAACATTTCGTATATCTACAATAATGAGTCTTAATAAGCCTACAAAATAAATCACTTATTGAAACAACTACTTCTCAATACTTAAAGTAAACACCTTTATTTAAAAGTGTAAACAAACATATATAAATCTCTAAAAAATGTATTTAATTTTATATCTGTTTATTAAATTGTGTATAGAAATCTTTATAAATTTTATAATAAATCAACATGCTTTAAATTTGTATTCTACTATAAAACTAATTTTTATTCGAGACGAATTCGAGTGTGCAATTGTTAGATGGTCATGGTCGACCTGTGACGTATTATCCATGTGCAATCCTCAAATTTGCTAAGCTATAAATATTGAAACACACCGTCGTAATGTACAGTTATCTACAGATAAGTAACAAATAACGATCAATTATGTTTAAATATGTAAGTATCAACATTAATTATATAGAATATAGAAGAACGTTGTTTGAGTTAAAATTACTATAAATTTATTATCATATTTATACAATATGAAAAAAATAAATCACCGATGGTTGATCTTGGTCAGCAATCATGTGGGTGATATAAATTATGAAACTTTAAAGTATATTATTATACAACTAAGAGGGTGAAAGATCCATATGAATGATAGTTAAACTAGTACTACTACTATTATTAAGAAAGTCATTAGTCACGTATAATATTTATTATTAAAATAACAATGATTACATGAAAAATATAAACATGATAATATTATAATATTTTCTAGATTGTTTTTGCTGCAATTCTGGCCATTGCCTGTGCTGAGCCAAAAGCCAAACCAGGACATTTTGCACCAGTTGTCGCTGCTCCTCTCGCTTACACTGCCGATTATGCCGCTCCATTTGCTTACTCTGAATATTCTCACCATTACTCTGCACCGATTTCCCATGCTGGATATGCAGCACCTCTAGGATACGCCCATGCTGAACATTTGGCTTATTCTTCTCCGTACGTTAGCTATGTTTGAATGTTTATATATGATAATATGTGCTGAAAATAAATAAAAACAAATATTAGACTTGAACTACGTTATTTTATTGTTATGTTGTTGACACACAAATATATAATCACAAACACATACATATCGAAATTAAAACATTATGAAATATAAAGAATTGATAAACACTTGGTTTGATAATGGCGTAACAAGCGAAACTAGTTGAGTAAATATAAAAAAAATCACTGAAACAAATCAAGAATTTATCAATTATTTACCTATTATTAATACAGATTAGTATACAGGTTAGCGTTTCTTAGTTATAGCCTTGGTTTGTTTTAAATATCTTACAACAATCAGCAATTACATTTAAATTCGATTGTAGAGTGATTACATAATTAAGTTGTGATAAAAGATAAGGGCAATCAAATCTACTGTTTAAAATTTTATAGTGTGCACATGTCCGTAACACAACTTCTAACGTTTAAGGATCTTAAAGCATCAAGATCTTGAGAAGTACGATTGACCAGGCCAGATCTATGAGCTAAGGTTCTTAAAAAGCGCCTTTCAACCGACTCAAGTTTATTGATTAAATAACCTTGGTAAGGCCACCAGATTTGAGAAGCGTATTCTAAATTCGGTCTAACCAGAGAGCAGTAAAGTGTTTTATATGAGAATAACGACAACTCTTTGGAGTTTCTATTAATAAATCCTAATAACATAGGGGCTTTTAGAGTGATTGTTAAAATGTGACCCTTAAAAGAGAGAGATGAAATATATAATCACAAACACATACATATCGAAATTAAAACATTATGAAATATAAAGAATTGATAAACACTTGGTTTGATAATGGCGTAACAAGCGAAACTAGTTGAGTAAATATAAAAAAAATCACTGAAACAAATCAAGAATTTATCAATTATTTACCTATTATTAATACAGATTAGTATACAGGTTAGCGTTTCTTAGTTATAGCCTTGGTTTGTTTTAAATATCTTACAACAATCAGCAATTACATTTAAATTCGATTGTAGAGTGATTACATAATTCCAAGAATTAATTTTTAGGTAAATTTTAAGATCATCAGCGTATGCCAAAACGGGACAGGTAAGCAGTCCCAATAATTCATTAATAAAAATATTAAACAAGCGGGGGGCAAGACAAGAACATTGCGGAACACCATTGGTAGGAGAAAGTTCGTATGATTTAAAACCATTATAAAATACCTAACATGAACGATTTTGTAAATATGACCCAATGAGTTTATTAACCGCAGGAACAGCACCCAAACGGCTAAGTTGATGAATTAGTAGATCATGGTCAATTGAGTCAAAGGCGCGTGAATAATTGGTATAGATAACATCAACTTAACCACGAGTATCTAGAGAATCTGCTAGATATTGCGACATTGTTGAGATTTGTTGTTGTTGATCTGGCAGGCATATATCCGTGTTGATATGGTGATATGAAGGGACCTACTCCTTTAAATATGTTATTATGCAATACACTTTCATAGATTTTTGCAAAGTTAGAAAGAATCGATATTGGATGATAATTACGAAGATGGGATTTGTCACCTTTCTTGAAAACAGGACATAGTCTAACATGTTTTAGCAATGTTTGGGAACTGACAAGAAGAGATTGAGTAATTTAAAATTGTACACAATGGGCTGGCAAATGCGAATCTACAGTCTACATTATCAATTATCAAATAAAAAACTAAACTTAGACGGTATTTATACAGTGAAAAGGTAATACAATTTACATAAAAAAAGAACATGGATGAATATATTAAGTCAGTCGGACCTTTTTCGGCAAAATGTAAAATCTCTTACTAATGAAGGTTTAAATTAAATTACACTTGGTTTGTTTCACAATTTTTCTATATTTACCCGACTAGTTTCGCTTTTTACGGTATTATCAAGAGATATAGAAAAATTGTGAAACAAACCAAGTGTAATTTAATTTAAACCTTCATTAGTAATAGTTCAAAATGTTTCACCAAGTGATAAATGAGAGAGTGATTCAAGAAATATGTAAAATCTCTATGACTATTAACCTGATTGTTTTCAGTAAGGTGATTAGCGAATGTGGAGTTTGTTTCTTATTATAAATGGAGCTCGTATGTTCCTATAAACGAATGTCAAAATATCTTCCAGACTGACCAATATAAATATCCTTACACGATTCACATTTAAGCCTATAAACAACATATCTTTTCATGTTATTAAATTTTTAGAGTTAAATAAAATTGCCTGCATTTAGAAAATAAAAACCAAACTTTTCGCTCTGAGGTTAATAGTTTTCCGCCTAAGACACCGAACGTGCGAAGATTCCTATTGCAGAAGCGTCATCCGCATCTACTGCGACCTCACCAGCATGCGCATCCTCCATCAAATACGCTGATGTACTTGAACCGGATCAGCTGTTTATTGTAAACAACCCAACTGCTATTCCCAAAAAGAAAAACATCGAAGCCGTTAAACAAAATGTAACTACTAGTAAAAATATTATCCCGAATAAGACCGATGATGATTTTACCCAGGTAATATATAACAGACGAAATAAACGTCATAAAAATGTGTTTGTTGCCACGGGCAATGCAAAATTAAAATCAAAATTAGTAGCGGAGCCCAAAAAAACTGGCTTACCATAAAAAAAAGTTGGAGCTCAAATGACTATCGATATAATGCGTGATCATGTAGAATTAATACTGGAAAATAAAAATGTCTCTTGTGAACTAATAAAAACCAAGTCAGATCTTCCTGCACTCCGTATTAGTGCGGATTTTAAATATCATAATTCTCTTACGGATCCTAATAACTGGCCGGAAGGCATTTTTGTGTCTAGATATATTTTTCTACGGGCCCAACTTGGAACTAAAAATACTTGATAATCCATCTACGTCTCGCTTTCAAAACGTGCTCTTAGTCTTTACTATTGCGCAATGTATTAGAAATAAGTGCATTTTTAATTGAAAACAATATTTTAAACATTTTATGTATTAGTGAGCACTGGCCAAACAATCCGGAATAGAATCTCTTTCAATAGAAGAATTCAGTGTTGTTTCTTACTTCTCTCATACACAGTTTGATCATGGAGGCGTACCGAATTTAAGATTTCACTAATGCCCAAGAATACCTAAATCTCACGTTAAGTTATATGACGATCTTGCAATATCAGTATTAATGTTTTCTGCCTAGTATACCATCGGCATATGGTGGATTTTGATGGTGCTTGGTGGCCAAAAGTAAAATTAAGTTCATTGATGCATTGATGTTTTGTGGGAATGGACATAAACAAGCTTTTGATATGTTATCATAATATTGCGGATTTTCTAAAGCCGTTGATGCCTTTACAGTTGATAAATTTTCGCAAAATTTTGTTTAAATATTTGCATAAATTGCATGAAAGAGCATGTAAGTATGAAATTATAGACCTCATTTTTTCTATTTAATTTTAGTAAATCATATAAAACCAGCCCTCCGATGGTCATTTTAGTAAAGTTAATAGCGTTTGTTTTCGAGATTATGATTTTCACTGTTTTAAAGATATTTTAAGTTTCTGTTGATACTTCTTTGTGGAATTAATTTTGACGCAGATAAAATTATTAGAATTTAATGATTCGTTTATATTTCTAAATAATCCTCTGTAAAACTTGTACTTCGAGTTCAAAGACAACTTTCCCAATTTCTCTACCTCCATAAGGAATAAATATCCATCTGATGATGTAAGACTTCCAATTTTAAAGCCAAAACGTACTGGCTTTCCCTCCATTAACATTTTTCCGAATGTCGACCGAGGTATTGTACTATTTCTTCATAATTGATAGTTGATGTGAAAAATTCTCAAATTGTATAAATATTTTATTAATTTTCAATATCCATTTTGTCAGTAGACAAGTATAAATCCACTTGGGGAGCAGTATGACAAGATATACCTATACACTTTTTCAAATGTTGCGAAACTAAAGATTAATATATTTCGTTGCCAAAAAACAGGGTTATAAAATTATCTTAAATAATATTTTTTTTTCTACATTTTATATTAAAATCATGTAAACGTTTAAATCGCTGGGTCTACCATAAAATAAAGCGATTGGTGCATATATATATATACGGCCGTTTAATGACTATGTGCATTGACAATAATGTAAAAGGTACTAACGAATAAATAAATAGATCAATGCAAAGGGCATTTATTTTTATAACACGGTCGTTTTATATAACCAAATACACTTAAACATATGTTACATATGGAGATGAATAGGCTAAATGATCAGCATGAGCATATCCCAAAGGAGCGGTATAGGCAGCTTGGACGATTGGTGTAGAATAATGCGCCGAATAGGTAAGTGGAGCAGCGTAACCAGCAGTGTAGGCAAGAGGAGCAGCAATAATTCCTGGCTTGGCCTTTGGTTCAGCACAGGCAATAGCCAAAATGGCGGCGAAAACAATCTAAACATGTAAATTACCACATATTATAAATATAATAATTTTTGAATAATAAAATGTATTAAAATCCTTTAGTTCGTTGTAGAAAATTAAATAATAAATTTAAAAATACGAAAACATTTCGTGAATCTACAACAATGAGTCTTACTAAGACTACAAAACAAATTAATTTGAAACAACTACTTCTCTAGCTAATACTTCGACAGACCTTCAGTCGATTATATTTCATTCTTGTGTCAGTTGCCGTACATATCTGAGTAAGTTATTTATATTTCTTTATATTTATTATCATATTTCATTATATTTATTTTAGTAAGTGTTTTTATTTGTATTTAAGATCAATTTTATAATAAAGCTGTACTGAAGAGAGCGAAAGTTCGAAACACGTGTCTGCAGATGATTATAAACTTGAATGCTAGATTTTTTAATTGATTTTGCTAATTTAATTTAATTAAATCAGTTTAAAATTCATTTTTCATAATTTTTCATGTTATAGTTACATTTAAACAATCTAAAGTACATTTTATCATTTATTAGTTTGTTCAACAGAAATCATTTCATTCAAATTAGTGTTGCTTTAATATTTGTACTATTTGTAACACGCAAATTAATTTGTATTATTCAATGTCTGTCGAAGTATTAGCTAGAGAAGTAGTTGTTTCAAATTAATTTGTTTTGTAGTCTTAGTAAGACTCATTGTTGTAGATTCACGAAATGTTTTCGTATTTTTAAATTTATTATAATAATTTTTCATAAAAATATAGGTATTATATCAAATTGAATTATAAATTATAAAATTTGTATATATTATTAATCAATTATTGTAATTATATTATATATTTATACTTACGTATTTGAACATGATTGATTGTTGTTAATTGCAGAAGACAACTATGCTGGCCAAGAAGTGGACGCGATTATTTATACTAAATCGATTTGTTTCTACATATAGAATCGACCGTGACCATCTACTTGGTGATGACACTGAGTTCAGTAATATTAAGTAACAGTTGCATACAAAAATTCACTTCGAATGGAAAATGAGTACCTCAATAGAATAATAAACAATGTGCTATTTGGACGTCCTTTCTGACATTTTCACATTGAAAGTGAATATATATATTGAATACATTAACATATCTAAATATACTGTAAAATCATTACATAAATCTAAAAGCTATATGTTAAACAATTTGCTTATAAATATATCTAGTGATTATAACCATATTAAAATCAAATCTAAGTAATATGTTTTTTGGTCCACTTAATGAAATAATTTTAATTTTCGTTTGAAATATACACACATCTAACACAACATGTTGTTACCGGCGTTCAGTTTACCTGAACGTGGTAACAAATGCGTAATTATATTTTAATCCATTTTACGAGCTACCCATTGCTCCTAATAATAATTTGCATAAATTCCGCATTATTGAAATAATCCAAACGAGATAATTTTCCAAAATGTGCAGCTGCCAGTGTGGAACAATAAGACCGGCCCTTTTTTCGGCGAAGAGGATCATTACCTGTTCCCTGTTCCCCTGTTTTCACAGCTAGCCGGTGCCCATACGTTGACGTGGCGTGGAAGCTCAAGCAAGTATCACCGAAGGGAAACTGTTTAATCGAAGCCTGCGACTGCTAATCGATGGTGAGCCTCGCCAGGGACCCCTGGGCCGCCTCCAGTGCGTGTTGGTTCCAGAAAGTACCGCCGGTGCTACTTCCTTGCCAGTCCATCACCAGGACGTCTTCCGCGTCCACCGTTAACAATGTGAAGTACAAAATTTCAAAGTAACTGTTACTGCACATAAATGGTTTCTTGTAATAAATTGTAGTCCATTAAGTACACTAGAGTGTTGCTACAAATGGATTGCAATAAAACATCTTATCGACGACTTATTGCATTATTATTATAAATTAATATATTTAAGCAAAATATTTTATATCCACTGTACTGATACACTCTTTTACATTTTTTAAAAGTAATTAAATTTCTAAAACTTAACTGAACCTTGATACTCTTCTAGTATTTATAGTTAAGAGCACAGTAAATATAAATACTTTTTTTTTTAATTTACACCACTTCAGACATAATCAGGCAATACACATAATTTCTGAATTTATTTTCCATTATTAATTTCATGTTAATTTTTATTATTATGCTTTAATTTTATTATTTATTATATGTACAAATGATTATTCCAAATTATTTTAAATAGTCAAGAAAATATATTGATTTTCCTGTTCTTTTACGGTTATACAGGGTCCTGCAACAGTGCGTCGGGCTTTCCAAGCGCCTTTCTCATGAGAGATAGAAAAAAATGTTTCGTATAAAAATTTATTGATTTAAAAATCTCTATGCCGTAAAATTATTTTCAAATATACAGGGTGTCCCAATTTTGCGGTATAACAAAAGCAAACATTTTTTTAAATGGAACACCCTCTATATTTTTTCATTTTCTAATTTGAATCATATTTTATAACTTGAACCTTTTTTTGGTTTTTAATTTCGATGTGGCATTTCCGAGTTATTGACGTTTTTCTGAAAAAAATGTAAAAAGCGGAGGTTCACAAAAAGATTATTCTGATGTTCTATTTAAAATTTAAGAAATTTTCTTTTTCCTATGGTTGGTCATAACTACTGTTTATGTACCAGTGTTAAAAATTTTCACTTTTGAGGAACCCTGCCTTTGTATCAGACACGCCATTTTCTAAAATTTCAAATTGTCGTAACTCTTTTTTTTTTAAATGGAATCATATATTTTTTTAAATTTTATATTATTCTGCATCTAATTTCCTACCTGGACTTCGGGCATGCACATGGCAGTCAACATAATCCACAAGAGCTACCTGACGGGCAGCCCTGCCTGCAAACTCGTTGCCTTCAATACCATTCTTGCTAGTGAGATGCAGATTGGATATTCTGTGTAGGGAAGAGAATGAACCTGATATGACGGGGAATGTGCTATTGCTAGACCTATCGCAGTAGCTGAGTTCTTAAAAGATTGTAGAGTTCAACAGTATATACGATGGATAAAGAATCAAGCGACCACGTGTGAGGAGTACAATTAACCACAAAGGCTGCTCCTACTCCAATGGCAGTTTTAGATACATTCGTATATATGGAACAAGTGTCTGTGTATTTTTTAAGGAGTTCCAGTAGTTTTACCCGAAAAATTACCGGCGTCGTTTATTGCTTTTGGGCTTCCAGCAAGTTTATAAGTTTGTATGCTGCGGGACCATGGCGGTACCTCGCACATACCCACCGGCTGCATTTCGGGAAAATGACACTGTTGACTCTTGCGGAACTCGGACACACACCACGTATTTTCGATATGTTTCTGCTCTGTTATAACATTCGAAGTAGATATATTTTGGCACGGACGCTTCGTATCGGAAAGCGAACAGACCGCAACACTGACTGTTAATTAGTGTGGTCCTAAAATCTCCTGTAGCGTAACGTATACCTGCATATTGTATAGAATCTGGGCAACCATGATTTACGAGCAACGGAATATACTATCCACCCCAATTAATATCGAAATCGATAACTGTTGAAACATTGAATAATAGAACCATTCATTTGTAGACTAAACTCCCTGTACGGTTTTCTCAGATGACAATTGCCTATATATAGAAGGGATGGTATCTCTACCTATGTAGATTGCGAGGCCGTCGACATACAGACAGGTACTCATGGGGGTACATAGGGAAGATGCAATATCATTTGCCGCAATATAAAATGTATGATCACTTTTGCTATATCGCATTAAATGTTACCAGAATATGGCTTTAAATGCAGATAGGGCATTTTATAGGGGATATTATCCGGGCCAGGAGAGGACTCGTTACTACTCTTCAGTGCCTCCTCGAATTCTTTCATTGTGAAAGGATGATTTTAATTAAGATCCGAATCTGTGTTATAGTCTACTTGGGCTTCTAGCTCACCTATTCTACGCAATAATTCAGGTTGATAATTGGAAGAACTACCACAGCTGAAGAAATGCTCTGCTATTGTTTCCTCTACGTCTCTAGGATCGGTAAATATATTACTAGGATGTACCTTTCTCCAGATTTGGACTTTTGGCTTTTGTTTAAAAACAATAAGATTTTCTTGCGTATTATTTCTTTTATAATGTGATAACTCTACTAAGGATTTACTAGATTAATCGTATCTAGATTGGAACTAATATTTGCCATCTGGGAGGTAAACGCTGCATATAGTGATATCTAACGGCGCGGCGCTTTGATCACACAGGCTATGGTCTGAAGATACGTTCTTAAAGTTAATTGCGTATAAATACATCCTTCATATGCATATGCGATATGCAATTCCATTGGACTATTTGTTCCAAATCTTTTAAAATTAATGAAGCTACACTAACAAATAAAAAGGACATTTTCCGATGTTGAGAAGCGGAAGCCTAATTATAGGTGTTGCTTTTGGTCTTCCTTACCTTTCCAGATCGTTTCGCCTGTTGGACTATAATTTCTTTTTCAAATCTCCGACTCGGCACTTGAGGCCGCTAAATTCTCTGTCTGCCTCTGAAAGAAGAGCGTGGCAGCTTCGTTCGATGAAGCTACAGGTGCAGTAGTCACCTAATTAGCAGTTTTTGCGACTGCAGTGATATTAGTTTTTATGCTTTCTATAGTTTCTCTGTTTGTGCCTACTAATTATCCTATGTTTTTTGTTATGGTTTCTACAACTAGCTTGGCAGTTAACGGAGTGAGCTCAGAAATAATCTGCTCTGCACTTGAACTTTGCATTGTGGCTTATACATAAGAGGTGTTTGCTTTAGGGAACTTCGATTGTGTTAGAATTTTTTTAGCTTCGATGTAGCTGATATTTTCTTCTATCCTGAGTTCCTGTATCTTTTTTCTAGAATAATGGCAGAGCATGTTTAAATCTGGGGGGATGATTATCGTCACAGTAAATACAGAGCTGGGTGCACTCTCTACCCTTATGAATTGATTCCCCAGGTCCAGATTGCTGGACTTTAAAATCTTGATGATGTGTGCACTAGCTTCTGACATCTAGAACACCTCATCACACTTGATATATATTGTCGAACCTCCAGGTGATAAAATTCGACATTTACCTTATTAGGAAAAACGACTGAATTGAATGTTAATACTACAGATGGTGTATTAATCAGTTGTCCCTCCCGCTTTGTTTTAATCCTATGAATTTTTAATGTTAACATTTTGGTTCTTTAAATTGTCTAGAATTTCTTCATCAGTACAGTTAGATTTCTGCAATATACAATTCCTCTAAATTAGTTCAGAGACTTATCTCTTATTTTTTTTAATTAATCCTATCTTTCTGATAAGTTGCTGCACAAACATCGATATCGCAAGCGGACTTACTTTATCGAAGATGGAGTATCACTCATTTTGACAATAAAGAAGCGGGGCAAAGAAATATGGATCGAAACCAAACAGTGCCTTTTTTGGTATGCATTGGATATCATGTGAATCGTCCTACATTTGACAATTTTGTTTGTTGAGAAACAGCTTAAATTTTGTATTAATTTATATTCTACTTTATTACGGTTAGCATTCTTATTATAGTACATATATAAGTTTTTGAACTATTAGTGTTTAAATATTTTGATTAAAAAATTAATTGATGCATCTGTTTAGTGATAAATAATTCAATACGATATCAAAATAAAAATGTAAATTATTAGCTGTTAATTTTGTTCCGTTTAAACTGATTCAGTCTCATCTATTTATAATCTACAGGTTATTGCCCGCATACATTTAATGTTGAGATGGTCGGCATATGTATAATATATGCATATCCATTATTTCCTCAATGAATAATTAATTTCTGTAGATTCACGTGTCACTATACTCTGGTGTTAAATTTGCATTTATTTAGCAGACTTAATTAGAAAACTTACTACAATTTCATATATGTTATCCATAAACTATGTATTAACGAATAGAAGTTATTTTTGTATGTAATATAGTAATATATGCCACTTTTTTGCAAGTATAAAGAATATTAGCATGTCTTATTATTTCTCCAGTTGGAGATTAAAGTATTTATTATTTTCCTGGAAGATATGTTGTTCAGATGTTTAATGTGACGATGATAAGTGGATGGATAGTATGTCTTTTTAAAAAGAATTCGAATTGGTAATTGGGATGCGGTCAGAAACTTAAAATTGTATTTTGATTTTTTTATACGAGAAGTTAAGTGCTAGTATTAGATACAAGTGATTATTTCGAATTTCGAATTTCGGAAAGGAAATACTGATACTGAAAAATAAAATTAAGGATATAACGATATTACCATGTATTTTTCCCTTTCTTTAATGAATAAGAATAGTATTCTCGCGTATAAAGATCAGTTTTAAATTATCGTTACATTAAAACTATTCGTTGTACCAGTCAATAACAAACTGAAAAATTGATTGAACAAAATTAGAGTTAAAATGTTCACCCAATATTAATGCGATATTATCTAGGCTAATTATAGTGTCATAACTAATAGTGTCAGAGAATTCTTGTATTGTTTTCGTCCTTTTATACCAGCTGACTAAATTCTCTTACCTAATAATTGTGCAATGCTTAATACCAGTCTTAGACTTATATTAAATAATTAGTTTTTTTATGGTCTCCATTTAGTTTAATTAATTTTTATCAAAATTCGGTTGAATGCTGTAGTATTGTCTTCTAAATTTTATAAAATTAAAGATATAGATTGGAAGAGGATATATACAATGTGTTTGCTTAAGTTCGCACCATATGTAAAACTTTCCTTTTTATTAATTTTACGTAAAAAGTTAGCCGTATACGAGTAATGTCAAAAAAATATGAATTCTGCTCAAGAGTAAAGTACCTTTATTCGTGAGGATATCGAAAATTGTAATTCTGAAAAGTTATTCGGAATGAATAAGTATGTTTTAATATGCAATCAATTATAAATACAACTAAAACAAACGTCATTATTTTCAGTACAAAACAAACAAAATATTCCGAATGACAAAAAATTAAGTCAGAAACCCTTTAGTGTTCAAAAGAAATGTAACTTCCTAGGAATGGTAATCGATTGTAATTTAAACTGGGCAAATTATTGCGACCCATTATGTTCAAAATTAAATACGTTATGCTATACACTGTAAATGTTAAAACAAGTACTAGATATTAAAACATTAATAATAACTTACAACGCAAACTTTAAAAGTATAATAAGATACGGTTTAATACATTATGGTTACTCAAAATCAGCTAAAAATATATTCACTATTCAAAAGAGAACACTTAGGATATTTTTTCCCTAAATTAAAGAGACAGTTGTAGAGAAATATTTAGGAGAGCGGACGTACTTACACTCTACAGTTTATATATCTACGAAATCTTAGTTTTCAATTTCAAAAGTAAGCAAAAATTCTTTGCATTCGTTCTAAAGCATACTCACAACACTCTGTTCATAGATAAATATGCATACCCGTTACATAGACTCTCCTTCAATAAAATTCTTGTATCGCGCCTAGAGGCTGTTCAATAAACTGCCAAACTACCTAAAGTGCATAACTAAAGAGAACGAATTTAAGACAAGAAACTTCTTAATAGAAGAAGGATTTTACTCCGCTTCGGAATACATAAATTAGAGTATTATAATCTCCCTTTTTGACGTATTCATTTAGCAGTTGATTGTGAGTGTACTTGTAGTTACTACTAATTATCATGTATGTCTGTATTAACCGTTATATGAATAAAGTGTTTATTATTATTATTATTATTAAATTTTAGGTAAACCATATTGTATTATCTGTGCTTTCAATTATCAGAAAGGTCAATGAAAAATTAAGAAAATTGGCAAGTAAATTACTGTGAAAATAAAGGAACCAATTAAACTTGTTACAGAAATCAATTAAGGAAAATATAATAACAATAATGTACGTGAAACATTAAAATATTATCTGTATATTTATGTTAATCATATCTATAGCAAGAAAAATCTCATAAAGTAAAATTTAATATCTCGCCTATTATCTAAATACTAATTAATGATGATTTTTAAGCAGTCGAATGTAAATTTAAAAAACTATTGATTATGATTAAATCTAATCTAATAAACCACTACCCTCCGAGTATTCGCTATTAGGATACAATTAATGTTGCTTTAGAGTGACGGGGGCGATCCTTTAAAGTAACAAGCTCATTTACAAACACACAAATACACAAATCACACGGCGGAAGGACCATGTGGTCAATAGCCAAACACTACTACTACTACTACTCAATATATGTAAATGGGACAAAAATTGAGAACATAGTATATATAGAATATATACAATTTATGTTATTAGGCACATACATTTAAGTACTTAAGTAAGTAAGTAAATAAGTAATTTATTCGTGATATTACAATAGAATTGTTTGCACTCTTTAGATAACTAAAGAAAAAAGTACAAAATATCCAAAGGGTAAATTATGCCCAAAATATGAAAAGTGTAACAATAAACATCCCCATGACCCTGCCATGATGTTTTATAATCGAGACATACACCTAGAAAATTGGTTGTTATTTCTTTATAAATGTCGGATCTAAGAAAAAAAAATAGGTTAACCGTCTTATTTGGATGTAAAGAGAGCTTTTAAGATTTAAACCAGATATCTATATTGCTTTTGCATTGTGTTTGCGTGTGCTCCAAGTTTGCTCTCCAAGTATGGATCCCTATGGTACACCATATTTTGCGTACATCAGACCAATAAAAATATATAAGTCCTTTACGTTGTAGAAAATTCACTAATAATTTGAAAAAACACGAAAATATTTTCGTAAAATCTACAACAAATGAGTTTTCTTGAATAAATCGGTGGCATATTCGTGTAAAATATTTATAAATGAATTGAATGTCTTTTCCGGACTATCATTACTGATCAAACTCCAGTCTGTAGCTTCAATTAACGCATAGAACTTATTTATACCGACTTGCGTAATCGGTTTTGTAATATTTTGTTTATGTTCTTGGATACATTATATAAAATCACTTTAATATTTATACCAGTGTGATCTAACAGACCTGAATCACAAAGAAATATGTACTTTTAAATCGGAATAGTTCATGTTCGAAAAAACATTGTCTAAACAATTTTGCTTTCGTGGGTTAAAATCTACTTTTGTTGCCTGACTGTATGTTGCTAGAAATACCCACAAATCTGTGGCTCGAGCGTCACTGTTATTAAATTTTATATTGAAATCTCCTTCGAGAAATGCATTTTTGTTAAAATCGATATTATCCAATTTTTGAGCTAAAATTGACAAAAATATGTTATAATCCCTATCGGGCGATATATAAATACAAATAATAATCACATTATATAATGATAGGAGTGATGCAGCTATTTGACAGTGTTTTTCCAACAGTGGGGCGGGTTTCCTAAAAAATACCGATCCAGGATTATTCCACTAGGCCAATTTTTAAGATCCGTAAGTGTGTCATATTTGAAGTCGGCTCCGATTTTCAAGGTGAGCATCCATTTGTTTAGCTTTTAGCCCGTGAAGTTAGCTGAGTTAAAAATTTGAGTAAAGTGCTCCTTCATATCCTCCTCGGCGACATGATGCGTTTGAGAAATACCCATGTTTTCCTCGATTCGGCCTCAATTGTAGATTTAATAGTGTCTTCTGTTCCAATTAATTGTCTTTGGGGATACTTGCGTTTTTTCTTACAAGTACTTAACCGCAGTAAACCTTTGATCACTGCAGGATTCCTTTACTAGATTCCACCATCGAGTTGTTAGATTTCACGAAATTCGCAGGATTAGAATTTGTGTTTACACGTGCGGTTGTCGCTTTCCTCGTGCCAGTGTTGTCGCCTGATGCATTGTTTATGGTTTTTGCACGAGTTTCCATATTTTGGGTTGCGTTTCGCCGTGGGTAACTGCTACTATTGGAACAAAGTAGCGCGTTTTCTCTCTCAAGCCCTCTTATTTTCTCTTGCAATAATACAGTTGTTCATTTCAGCTTCTACATGCGTCCCTTCATACAGATAAAAGCCGCTTTTTGGAAGTTTATATTCATGCTGGTGTCGCTCAGACATGGGCTCACCCCGCCACTTATTATTGGCAATTCACAGCACATTTTCACTTTTTTTGCACACCCGGAGTGTTAAAACAATCTGCAGGAGGGACATTGAATACCAGACTTGGCTAAACAAGCAAGCACACGATTTTATATTGTTAACGCTATATTTTTCACTATTTTTCGAGTTTAAATTTGCACCCGTAGATTAGCGGCCATCTTTACAATGTCATCAAATATGTTATCATATTTTAATAAGGATACAAAACTAGTGAAGTTATATCTTCTTTGGGTATTAAATGCTTTGGAGTGTGCATCTATAATCAATTTTTGGGCAAAATTGTCCCGCACACGTTATTTGTTATTATATTATCAATTATTGATGATTTTGTATTATATATTCTCATAGGTGATGCAATTAAAGCTATCGCATTGAAAGTACTAATCATATTTAGAAAATTGTTAGTTTCTTGGCATTTTGCTTCTAAGAATGAAATTAATTGATATGCAGTGGCGTTAGGGTTAAAGTGCAGAGATAGAATTAATTTCTTTTTATTATATCCATTTCACTTCCAAGTGCATTTTCGTGAATCATTTGTTTCTTTGTGCTTTTTTCTTTTTTATTTGTTTTGATATGTATTTTACCAGATTCGTTATTTTTTGAGAAACGTCTACTCCCGAGTCACTATTCGGGATATTTTTTTGGCATTTGTCACTGCTGGAGCTCCTATATTTTCTCGAATTTTATTATCATTTTAGTTTATTTATCCACATTTGTTTTTTTTGATTTCTTGTAAGGGTCTTGCAGTGGTTTGCCTCTGAGCCTTATTTACAGATAGCGATTATAATTTATGCTTGGAGATCGGTTTGGCTTCTACTTTAGAGATGTCGTTCAACATCACACTTGACTTTACGATAAGGATGAAGTTGTTTTGTTTTGATGCATTTAATAGGTCAGTTAACCATTGAATAATAATTTACCTTCTGTACTTGGTTTATGTCTTCTTTATCACATATAATCTTCTTCATGAGTACAATTTACCGTGTTAGGATTCTGTTTTCGATAACTAGTGTATCATTGGTGTCTTCCATTTCTTGGTTACAGTTAATTATTCCATTTTCTTCTAGTATATAAAGTTTATTGTACCGTTTATTACATCTACGGTGGAAAGAACTATCGCACTTAATGCACATTACACTGTTTGATCATTTATTACTACAATATCTCTTATAACTATCCTTCTTGTCGACCGAGACTACTTCAACGTCCGCCACCATTACTTATCGTTTCAAAGATTATGAATATACACATTAAAGTATGAGTTTTTACAAGCAATAGTATCGGATCAAGGAATCTAGCTATTTACTGTAATAAATAAAATAATGTTTCTCAGAATATTACGCTTTTTAAAGTTTTATTCTCATCATATTCACTATGTCAATATTTAAATAACAATACTTTAGAATTTGTTTTTTAAAGTACAATGAATTACTACATTTGACTAGAAAACATAATTCTTTTTGACGACGCTAGTTTTAGCAAGTTGGGTCAAGTAAATTGGCACATCAGTAAATAGTAAATAATTAGAACCATTGGTTAGTTAATACTTGGTGTGGCGTATTCGATGATAATGTTATTTATTTCATGTTTTTGATGGAATTCTTAATAATAGGCAAAATGATTGTCAAACATTTCAACAACAAAGAGGGATAATTTGGTTTCTGCAAAGTTGTGATCCACTCTATTACTGTTAAGATTCACGTACTTATATAAATAACAATTACCTTAATTGCATTAACTTAACGTCCATTGATTTTATTTTACTGGGATTTTGTCAAGTAAAGGCAATGGTAACAGATATCAAACATTTTGTCAATGCTATTTTCATTTAAGACGTTCTAAAAATATAGTTAAACAATATTCACTAATTCGTCTTCTATTTATATTTCTTATTGTTCAATTTGAAAACAAAAAAGGATGAAACAGATTTTATCATATCGATATAGAAGTAATTTACAATATTTGTGACAATATATTCTAAAAGAAATTGACATAACCCTTAAATATTGTTTCAGAAAATTATATCTATGTATGTAAGATTTTTCATTATTAAATAAAACCTTTTTGACTGAGCGTTGAATAACTAATTTTAATATTTTTAATTATTATTAGTAATAGAATTTTTAGTACTTGAGTAAAGTCCAGTACATTATTTATAATTTCCTATAAAACTCGTATAAGGTGACATCTATTTTCTAAAATATTGCATACATTAAGTGGTTAACAATCACTACACTGATAAGATCCAAAATAGAATGAAACTGGTCAATAGTTGTTAACAGAGAATCAATAATTCAAAATTAATTTAATACACTGCGATCATTATTGAAGTGTGATTCTTCAAAATATTTACAACAATTTTAATTTTTAACGTTTATATGGTTAGTATTGATTCTGGATAGAACGACGGTATTATAATCCAGAAAGCTTTTTTGTGTCTATGGCGAAATTCTAAAAATACTCAAGTAATTTTTGTGTTTAACATTGTAAAAGTATCAAAGCAAAACAAGTTAAAATTTATTTTTACTAAACAAACTTATTAGTTTAAAGATATATAACTACAAAATTAATTTGAGTATAATTAAATATAATTGAATTCAAAACAAAACGAATAACATTTCTGGAATCCCTTATTTAATAATATATGTAACTATAGTTTTGACAACATTACCTGTTCGATAATTACAAGCTGAAGTTTTCGAAACTATAGTTACATGTATTATTAAAGAAATGATACCAAAAGAGTTATTCCTTCCATTTTGTATTATGAGAATGTATCACGAAGTGTAAGCATCCATAATTACTAACCGAAAATAATTTAATTTGTAAAATCAAAAAAATATTATCATTGTTTGTACAGCCATTTTAAGTTAATTTATATGTTATATTAACACTAACCTCATGCACAAATTAATTATTGTGGTAGATCCTGTTAAATATTATTTATTTACAATTTCGTTGGTTGTAACTGCTATAAATATCTAGACTGGTTCAGTTCTTTGCAAAAAAAACCGATTGCTTAACGGATGTGAATTGACCCTGGTGATTACTGGCCGGTCTTTATTTCGATACAAAGAAGACCTTGGCAATCAAAATCGAGTTATAAAACCAGTATCATTGGGTGTGGCTAATTAAAATAAACGTAACGCTACATTTTTCACCAAAACATATGCATCAATCTTGTGGGTAAAATCGATATCTTTTTAATAACGACATAATTAGTCGTAATATTAGCGAAACCTTATCTAGCATTTTATTTTAATAAATAAATTAACGAAGAATTATTATCAAAAGCTAAGTAAAAGTTATTCATCATGTATCTATTGATACATGCATATAAGTCATGCTTTATTTATACTATCACCAGGTTAAACGTTTCTAAATAAAGATAAATGTACAAAACTTTCTCGTAATTTGTAAAAAATGACACTTTAAATAATTATATTATTTATATTAGTAAAATATAGACAAGTCTATAAATATAAATGATAAACCCAAATCTTTCTGAGAAAATTTTAATTGTTGCTTTTCATTAGCTTATCAAATCAAATTAAAAGGAACAAATAACATGTAAATATATAGATATCATAAAAATATTTTCAATATGTTACTACAAAATGCGAGAACTATAATAACAAAATTATTAATAAAATAAATTGGTTAAAACTTTCTCTAGCCGTCCTAAATATCCTAAATAATAAGTATATATATAAAATCATTGCGTAATAACATAATAAAATATAAAAGTTAACCTAAAGTATCTTACAAACGAATTAAATAAATAAAACAAACATTTTATGGATGATACATTACATATTAAAAACGGTAAAATTATAAATGTCAAGAATAATAAAAAAACGATAGTACACAATACTAATATACTGGACAAGTAAATTTGTTAAAAATTCGTTTTATTACGCATGACCATAACAAAATAAAAGATAAATAAAATATATACACATACTCGCACATATACATTAAAAATTATTTACAACGCAATAAAAACCGTAGTCTAGCCCAGCTAGTGTTAAAAAAGTCAATGTTGGACGCATTACAATTTCTTGCGATTCGTGCCAACCCAAAATGCCTACAGTAGTCAGTCCGATAATAGTTTTCTTCAAAGAAGAACGCAGATCGTAAATTTCTCCACGGAATGTGAATATGAAATCTACTTAGCAAATCCGGACAATTAACTAAACCATTAATAATTTTGTACCTTATTCCAATATCGGTGTGTATCCTTCTGGTTACTAAGGGCAATAATTTAAATCTTTTTAAAAGGTCTGTGTAAGCACCAGATAACTGGAATTTGTACATGAGAAATTTTATAATTTTTTTCTGAACACGCTCAATCCTATCAGTGTCGTAGTGAGTACAAGGATTCCAAATTACAGAACAATATTCTAGATGAGGGCGAACTAGAGACGAATAAAGAATAATTAGAGTTTGAATGTCATTTAACTCTCCACTATTGCGTTTTAAAAACCCTAGAGCACGATAAGCTTTCGATATAATGTTGCTTATGTGTTCAGAGAAACTCCAGTCGTTGGAAATAATAACGCCAAGGTCTCTAATCGACGTTACCCTAGAGAGTTGTGTCCCATTTATGACGTAATTTCTAGTCGTTTGAGATCTTTTTTTTGAGAATGTAATAATATTACATTTATCGATGTTGAGATGCATGCCATTTAGTCGACACCAGGAATCGAATCGATGGAGATCTTGCTGCAATAACTGCGAAGATTCGTTACATGTGATATCTTTGTAAATTTTCATGTCATCGGCGAAAAGCAGACACTCTGAGTGGAGAAAGCAATTGACCACATCGTATAAGGTGACATCTATTTTCTAAAATATTGCATACATTAAGTGGTTAACAATCACTACACTGATAAGATCCAAAATAGAATGAAACTGGTCAATAGTTGTTAACAGAGAATCAATAATTCAAAATTAATTTAATACACTGCGATCATTATTGAAGTGTGATTCTTCAAAATATTTACAACAATTTTAATTTTTAACGTTTATATGGTTAGTATTGATTCTGGATAGAACGACGGTATTATAATCCAGAAAGCTTTTTTGTGTCTATGGCGAAATTCTAAAAATACTCAAGTAATTTTTGTGTTTAACATTGTAAAAGTATCAAAGCAAAACAAGTTAAAATTTATTTTTACTAAACAAACTTATTAGTTTAAAGATATATAACTACAAAATTAATTTGAGTATAATTAAATATAATTGAATTCAAAACAAAACGAATAACATTTCTGGAATCCCTTATTTAATAATATATGTAACTATAGTTTTGACAACATTACCTGTTCGATAATTACAAGCTGAAGTTTTCGAAACTATAGTTACATGTATTATTAAAGAAATGATACCAAAAGAGTTATTCCTTCCATTTTGTATTATGAGAATGTATCACGAAGTGTAAGCATCCATAATTACTAACCGAAAATAATTTAATTTGTAAAATCAAAAAAATATTATCATTGTTTGTACAGCCATTTTAAGTTAATTTATATGTTATATTAACACTAACCTCATGCACAAATTAATTATTGTGGTAGATCCTGTTAAATATTATTTATTTACAATTTCGTTGGTTGTAACTGCTATAAATATCTAGACTGGTTCAGTTCTTTGCAAAAAAAACCGATTGCTTAACGGATGTGAATTGACCCTGGTGATTACTGGCCGGTCTTTATTTCGATACAAAGAAGACCTTGGCAATCAAAATCGAGTTATAAAACCAGTATCATTGGGTGTGGCTAATTAAAATAAACGTAACGCTACATTTTTCACCAAAACATATGCATCAATCTTGTGGGTAAAATCGATATCTTTTTAATAACGACATAATTAGTCGTAATATTAGCGAAACCTTATCTAGCATTTTATTTTAATAAATAAATTAACGAAGAATTATTATCAAAAGCTAAGTAAAAGTTATTCATCATGTATCTATTGATACATGCATATAAGTCATGCTTTATTTATACTATCACCAGGTTAAACGTTTCTAAATAAAGATAAATGTACAAAACTTTCTCGTAATTTGTAAAAAATGACACTTTAAATAATTATATTATTTATATTAGTAAAATATAGACAAGTCTATAAATATAAATGATAAACCCAAATCTTTCTGAGAAAATTTTAATTGTTGCTTTTCATTAGCTTATCAAATCAAATTAAAAGGAACAAATAACATGTAAATATATAGATATCATAAAAATATTTTCAATATGTTACTACAAAATGCGAGAACTATAATAACAAAATTATTAATAAAATAAATTGGTTAAAACTTTCTCTAGCCGTCCTAAATATCCTAAATAATAAGTATATATATAAAATCATTGCTAATTTTAGAAGCTTCTAAAAATATTTGTTTGCAAATGCAACAATTACAATTACCAAACGAAAGTTCCTTTTTTATTAAGAATATGCTGAAATAGTTGTATCATTTCTGTGTAACATAATCGACATGTCAATTACCAATTGTAGTTTTTTCACTACATTAAAAAATGTAAAGTTAGTGTATATATTTATGAAAGGCGTTATTCATTTCTTAGACTATGTCTATAAAGTAACAAATCGAACATCATATACGTGAATCATAATAGTTTCAAATAATGGATTAGAAATAACAATTAAATGGAACCAAATCTAATTTTCTTGTATAATACGATGTAAGACGCTAAATAGTAAACACATGGTACATGGGATACTTTCTGTAATGGAGTTTTGCTTAGGAGTATTTCTCTCCGGGTAAATCGTTGGGCACTTTTATTGCAATATCTTGACTGACTTTGTATTAATTAAAACACAACTAAATTATTTATTATTTATATTATAACTTCACAATCATACTTAAATACATTACATCATATTTGGATGTTTTTCCTTTACATTTAGTAATATATTAATTTGAAGAAATAAAACAGTCAGTGTGTAATTAACTGTCAATTTTGAAAATTGTTTGCTCGTGTTTCCCTCTGAACTTGAGAACAATGCCAAGAGTTCGTCAACATTAACCTTTTTTCCAATTAACTGATTTTGAATGTGGCCGTATTGAGAGGGCCGGCCTTCGCTAAGAGAAATTGCCTCTCGTGTAAACCGAAATGATATGACGATATTGAAATGTTGGTTCAAATGGTCCGAGGAAGGGGTTTTAACGTCACCCTAGAACACGAAGAACGTTCTCAAGAGACAAATTTTCAAACTCGATCAGTTGGAAATGATTGATTGAGAGTGTATATCACAGGTGTGGAACGCAACACAGGCCTTATACCAAGTGATTATATGTTATGGTAACACATCACCCTTAGTCTTCATTAACAACAACCTAAACGCAACTGGTTATACTGCCAATGTTTCCAGCATAATTTGCGTAGATCTCCCATATCTTCAGGGGCTAGAAAATGCCATTTTCCAACAGGATAATTCACGCTCAATGGACTACCCGATATACCAAAGGCAGCTATAGATCACTTGATTAATAGCATTCTAAATGAATGCATTACAAATCAGCGTAGCCGTTTAAAAAAAAACTTTTAAATTTTTGTTCTTTTGTTTTCAAATGTCAATTATAACTTTGTTTCATGCAAATAGATGCTTTATGAAAATTTATGTGATGTAATTTGTATAGATGTCAGTATATATGTATATACATTGACTTGTATTCAGACAATTGTTAAAATACTTTTTAAAATTATTTTATTACTGCTAGATGTTTAGTCTCACATTGAAACCTTTCTGAAACTAGGTAAAACACACATTGTTAGTAGGTGAATTATTGTCGGTTTATTCGTTTTAATTATATAACATTGTTTGTCAAAAATTAATATCAGGTTGTTATAAAGTAGCGAGCTAATGCCGATTTTCTAGAATTTTGTTTTCTTAAATGATAGATATGTTCCTTGAATCTAGTCGAAATATTTCTTTGTGTTTGTCTAATATATTTTGTCTCATTTAATTGAACAAATGCCATATTTTTGTGTCTTCTACTTTACTATAGACAGTTTCATTCTAGCTTTGAGGTTATATATTAGGTAGATTATTTTTTAACATCATTGACTCATTCTAATTTTGAGAAGTATTGTAATCTGACGTATTTTTTGTTTTGGTTTTGTCTTGAGTAGGTTGTAAGCGCTTAACTAAATTTCTGATAAATTAAAGGTAGCATTATTATCCTAAATAAAGTCAGACGAAAACTACTATGGAAAACAATTCAGAGAACCCAATATCTCATAATAATAATAATCCATCTTTATTACTATAATTTAAACTACACGATAATATATGATCATATAGCAACAAAAAAGTAACGCATCAAAACGAAAGAAGTAACATGTTTACGATACATATAAATATTTACATACTAAATACTATTTAGATACTCCATGTCACAAAAATACTCAAAGAGTTTTTTCTTAAATGATTTTATTTCACTGGCATGCTTAAAATGGACAGGTAGGGAATTCCATAATTTCATAGAGCTATATGATATGCCTTGTTCACTAATACTAGTAAATCTGTGAATAAGTAACGCATAGTGTTCTTAATTTCTGGTGTTGTATTTATGATCATGTTTGTTTTTCATAAACATATTTATATTATTAAAACGAAAAATAAGAGTTTCGTATATATAGAGTGCAGTAAAGGTTAAAATGTTTAGATTTTTAAACATACCATGACATGCTGCTCTATATCCCAAATTTAATATTAATCTTATTGCTTGTGTCTGGCACAAAAATATTTTATTACAACTAACACTATTTCCGTAGAAAATAATGCCAAATCTCATAATACTTTCAAAATTTGAATGGTAAATTAATAGCAAAATATTATTGTCAGCAATTTTTTGCATGGATCTTATCATATAACAAGCCGAATTTAATTTATTTACAGTATTATTTATATGTTGTTTCCAGTTTATTTATTTATTTATTTATTTACGGACAGGGCCATTGTACAGAGTTCCATAGGGCGTAATAACATAATAAAATATAAAAGTTAACCTAAAGTATCTTACAAACGAATTAAATAAATAAAACAAACATTTTATGGATGATACATTACATATTAAAAACGGTAAAATTATAAATGTCAAGAATAATAAAAAAACGATAGTACACAATACTAATATACTGGACAAGTAAATTTGTTAAAAATTCGTTTTATTACGCATGACCATAACAAAATAAAAGATAAATAAAATATATACACATACTCGCACATATACATTAAAAATTATTTACAACGCAATAAAAACCGTAGTCTAGCCCAGCTAGTGTTAAAAAAGTCAATGTTGGACGCATTACAATTTCTTGCGATTCGTGCCAACCCAAAATGCCTACAGTAGTCAGTCCGATAATAGTTTTCTTCAAAGAAGAACGCAGATCGTAAATTTCTCCACGGAATGTGAATATGAAATCTACTTAGCAAATCCGGACAATTAACTAAACCATTAATAATTTTGTACCTTATTCCAATATCGGTGTGTATCCTTCTGGTTACTAAGGGCAATAATTTAAATCTTTTTAAAAGGTCTGTGTAAGCACCAGATAACTGGAATTTGTACATGAGAAATTTTATAATTTTTTTCTGAACACGCTCAATCCTATCAGTGTCGTAGTGAGTACAAGGATTCCAAATTACAGAACAATATTCTAGATGAGGGCGAACTAGAGACGAATAAAGAATAATTAGAGTTTGAATGTCATTTAACTCTCCACTATTGCGTTTTAAAAACCCTAGAGCACGATAAGCTTTCGATATAATGTTGCTTATGTGTTCAGAGAAACTCCAGTCGTTGGAAATAATAACGCCAAGGTCTCTAATCGACGTTACCCTAGAGAGTTGTGTCCCATTTATGACGTAATTTCTAGTCGTTTGAGATCTTTTTTTTGAGAATGTAATAATATTACATTTATCGATGTTGAGATGCATGCCATTTAGTCGACACCAGGAATCGAATCGATGGAGATCTTGCTGCAATAACTGCGAAGATTCGTTACATGTGATATCTTTGTAAATTTTCATGTCATCGGCGAAAAGCAGACACTCTGAGTGGAGAAAGCAATTGACCACATCGTTAATAAAAAGGTTAAACAGCACTGGTCCTAGATGCGACCCTTGTGGTACCCCAGAAGTAACACTAAACTCCGATGACAAGAAACTACCCACCCGAACAGATTGAGTTCTACCAACTAAATACGATTTAATCCAGTCAAAAAACACAGCGCCAATCCCAAAGTGTTCAAGCTTCTGAAGGAGAATGCCATGGTCTACTCTACCAAAGGCCTTTGAAAAGTCCGTATATACGGAGTCAACCTCATGGCCCCTGTCCAGAGAGTCTATGATGAATTGGCCGTAAGTAAGTAGATTACTCCAAGTAGCACAACCGCTTCTGAAACCATGTTGTCTAATGGATAAAACACTAGAAAAACAATCGGAGAGACTTCGCGTAATAATTTTCTCGAATATCTTTGGAATAAAAGAAAGAATGGAGATCGGCCGATAGTTTCTTACTAAGTTTTTTTTTGCCATTTTTGAATATGGGTGTTATAAGAGCATTTTTCCAAAACGAGGGAAATATTCCAGACATTAAAGATTGATTAAAAAGTAGCCATATTGGGCGGCTGAAGGAAAAAGCACAATGCTTTAACAGAATCGATGGTAATCCATCAGGACCCGAACACTTTGTAGCTTTCAGTTTGGTCAGCTCATCTAGAACATTTGTAATGGAAATATCAGAAACCTTATTGAAGTTAATATGGTCATACAAACCTTTTTTCTGAGCTTTGTAACGGCAAATTATGCAAGGGTTGGCTATATACGGCACCAAAGTATTCAGCAAATAAATCCACAATAATCTGCATGTTATTTATTACCTCCCCATTATGTACAAAAGATTCAGGGATAGAGGAACTTGATCTATTCTAGTTAATATAATTCCAAAACGATTTCGGATTATTTTTAAAAGATTGTTTTAAAGAGTTAACATAGTTATTATAGCATATTTGTGAAAGTATTTTACAACGAGCGCGTGCACACTTAAACAAATCGTAATCGCTATTAAGTCCGGAGCGCTTATAATTCAAATGGAGCATTTTCTTATAAAGAATTAAATCTATGAGTTCCGCATTGAACCATTTCGGAAATCGACGTACATGCCCACTCGAAGCTTTTTTAACAATCTTAGGAACATACGGATCAACCGAAGAATATATAATTTTTTAAAACAATTCAACATTGTGATCAATATCATTTCCTGAAAATAAATTGTCCCAGGAAATATTAAGAATAATATTACTTAACGATGAATAATCAGCTTTAGAATAGTTGTAAGTGAACTGAGAATTCCAGCTGGTGTTTAGTTCATTATCCACTGTGATACCTAATGATTTTACATGTTGCTTTAGTCATATTTCCTCCTCTTGTAACTTTACCACGAATGGAATGTCTAAAGCAGCGTTTTTTGTCTTGAAAATCATTGCTTTCGTTTTTTTACTATTTAATATGAATTTACTTTGCAAAAACCACGTATGCAGTATTTTGTAAACTTGATTGCTTTTAGATATTACATTATGTACACTATTACCACTAAGTAAATATGTGGTGTCATCCGTATAACCTTCTAATAGACACTCGCTTTGATTTACAATACTAAATAAATCATTAATGTAAATAATAATCAGAAACGGACCCAAAATACTTCCCTGAGGTATTCCTGCATTTAATTTTAAGAGCTCTGATTTAAATCCATTTTTTACCATTTGGTGGCGATCCGTTAGATATGATTCGATTAGATTATATCCAACGCCTCTCACACCATACCTATACAATATCTTAAGTAGTATTGAATGATGAATACTATTAAAAGCTGACATGAAACTACGTTGCATTGTATGAAGAAGACTGCAATCATTAAAAAAAGTCAATATTCTGATGTATAAAATTTTTTCAAATACTTTTGAAAATACACTTAACAAACTTATCGGGCAATAATAATCGAAATTTTTAAGTGCTTAGGAAAGACACCAGTAGATAAACTTAAGTTTATTAAGTGCGTCAAAGGTTCAACCAATTCCTCAATAATTTGTTTTAAAACTTTGGAGCTAATTCCATCATGACCGGTACTGTTTTTATTTTTAAGGTTAGTTACAATGTTGTATACTTCTGTGTAACAGGTTGGACAGCGAAATATACTTTTTAAATTTAATGGTATATTTTCCAGATTATTTTCACAATGACATATATTTTGCAACATCTCATGAATCGATTCAGTAAAATAACAATTGAAATCATTTGCTCAATCCGAGGAGGACTCCTCACCCTTCACCCCCAACTTTTTAACAAACTTCACTCTATACTTTTGGTATCATAGTTTGTGATCAACTATTCCAATTCCGAACTGAATCCACTAAATCACTGTACACCGACAAGCTAGAAAAAAAAATTCTAAAAACTAGCACCGTTAGTTCCCTACACCGACATATTTAAAACTCAGCACCGAAAATCCTTTTGAAAGTTTTCCAGATAACTGAAAACTAATTCGTGGTACTGAAAGCTTGAAACAAAATAAAAACATAATCAACCTACTGGCGAACTAAGGGAATGCCACAGTAGTCATAAACAAATCTAAAAACCACCTAAAAATGAGTAACTTCTTAGCCGAAGGCAGCTATAAATTGAATGATTCTGATCAACCATATAGCTAGAAAAACCGTCCAGTTGCGCTTCGAGAGATAACTAAATAATCTACCTAAAATATACAAACACGACAGACCACTCCGACCCATTGTCTGTTCTTTTGACAGACCCACACAAAAACAACTTCAACCATTACCGAATAAGTCAAAAAATTTTCACACTTCTATCTAAGATATTCTGTTTAATTTTTACGTTAAAGCCCTTTTTATCCAAGTACGTATTAACAAAATAATCGACGTTTTTAAAACTAAACTAAATATCAACAGCCTATTCAAATTATGGAACTTATTAAACATTGTTTGACAAACACTTACTTTATACTTAATGCAATCTGCTGTAAACAAATTGAAGGAACACGAATTAGTTCACTTCTCTCACCTGTAGCCGCTATTTTCTTTATGGAGGATTTTGAGAATATTGCACTAGAATCAGCCCCATATTCTTTGTCTCTATGCTAACGTTATGTCCATGACACCTTCGTTATTTAGCCATATGGCAAAGGCAATCTATATAATTTTCTCAAGCTCTTGAATAATATCCACCCTAGAATTAATTTCACAATAGAATTAGGACAGAATAATTCCTTAACATACTAATAAAAAAATTCTGACTGAACTCTAAGCCACACCGTGTATTAGAAAGCAACTTATCCAAATAGATAATTAAATGCCGCTTCTCGCCATCACCCTTCAGAACTTTATTTTATAGCAAAAACTCTTTTAACTTTTAATACACTTTATGCAACAAGCATATTTAATACTCGCATCACCATGCTTAATCTACGCAGGTAATACGAACAACATCCCTGTTAATCCACCTGGTCCAATTACATGAAATCACAAAGCGCTACCAAACGTCAACCGCCAACACTTCAGGTATAAATTACGTTCTCCAACTAACACGACCACAGTTTTTCAACGACCACTGCCCGAAGAAAGCCAATACTACTTGGTCTTAACATTGCAAATTGGTTCTTTTAGAATTAGAATTTAAACTGTTTTATTTATTTTATTTTACTTACTTTACAAATTCTATTAAAATATTTCATAAAAACACATATACAAGTACACTAACTTAAAAATTTGAAACATAGAACTTAAACGCGAATTTCACGTTTACTCGTGTTCTTCCACTCGACCCATTATAGTTGGTAACGGGTGAGTACGTCAACATCAAAAAATTAACTAATGTTGAACGTGGCCGTATTATTGGCAGAGAGGGGCCGGATTCGCTTAGAGAAATTGCTTGTCGTGTAAATCGAAACGTTACAACGGTTCAAACGGACAGAGCAAGGAGTTCAAAAAGGTCGGCATGGATCTGGACGTCCCTGGATGAATTGCAAAGAACGTCATTAAGACTTTTGGCCACAACGGATAGTTTTGCAAGCACTCGACCAATCGCAAATGATTTTGTAGATATATAGGACACATAATGTCAATAATTATGTCTGTTTATGGCTAGACAAGGTCTTATAGGATGTGCTCCTATTATCTATTTTTATGTCTTCCTCTTACAACACTTCACCGTCTACACACCCCTCATACAAGGTCTGATGACATGTTATGCTAGCAGATCACTCTTGGTTTTTATTGACAACATCTTAAACGCTGCTGACTTACATTGCCAATGTGCTAGAACCCGTTATGCTTCCATGCTTCTATATATACTTAAACGTGCGACTCGTGTGCGACAGACGTGTCAAAGTGTGTTCCTCATTCATTAGATATTTTAAGTGCTCTTCATTGCGGATAATTAATTAAGATAAGTACCATTACACTGACATATTTACGGAGCTTCATATGCAATTTTATATTATTTAACCGTATTGATGTTGATGTCGGTATTTGTTATTAGTATTTATCCAATATATAGTTTGGCTTTTATACCATTTTATATAATTTTATTTCTTTTCGATTGTTTGAATTTGTAATCCTTTCCGTAGCGTACTTTGTTTGTTTAAGTGAGTCACCCCTGAAACGCTTCTGGAGTGTGAATTTTGTCCCCATCGATCTCCCTTGCCCATCTTAATTTAGGCCGTATATTCTTATTTTAGTCAATTGTTTATTTGTACCTATTTGACGCCACTGTTATAATAGAGTATCATGGCGGGTGATAGTAGTAATAGTGAAGACCCGGTAATCTTTTTAAAGTGCTGCTCAAGTACAGAGAATAAAATCTCAGTATGTGTGAAGTGTGGAAACTCATATCACCGCAGCTGCAGGAAGAAGAAAGGGTTGAAGATAATCGATGGCACACGTGTTATTTGTTGTGGAAGTCTCGACGATTCTGAGGTTCACATCCAACTTCTTCGTCTGGAGAATGATTCGTTAAAAAAGCAGGTACAACTCTTACATACCGTAATTAAAGAAATGGATGACAAAAATATCATCCTTAAAGAAAATGCTAATTTACTCAAATACAAAATGAATGTTTTGGAAACCAGTTTTGTAAACAAACCCAATGGTGATATCTCTGCACAAATAGCCGAAGTAAATAAAAGTAAGGCATCAATCATAAAACAGAACTCCACCAAAACAAGAACACTTTCAACAAGTGCTCTCGCATCGGAGAATAAAATGAGTAAAAACATCGCCGAGCCGGCACCGCCTATCGCTCCCAGAGAACTAAAAAAAGTACCTAATCCAATTAATACAGGAATTAAAAATACAGAAAATCAAATCGATAAAACTTCTACCGATGAAACAGCCTCAAATGAATGGAAATTAGTCCAAAAAATAAAGAAAAAAAACAACACAAATAAATCAAAGGAGATTATTGGCACTGCTGCACCTCAATCATCTAACATACGCTGTTCCTAAGAAGACGTGGATTTTTATTAAGCGCGTGAATGAAGACGTCACCGTTGAAGACATGAAACTGCATATTAAGAACGTCATTAATTCGTCAGATTTTACGTGCGAGAAATTATCTATAAGTCCCTCAAGAAGTGCATATAAAGTAGGAGCAGACTTCAAATATCATGAAAAACTTACTGCTCCCACAAGTTGGTCAGAAGGAATCTCAGTTAATCGCTATATTTTTAGGCGAATGCGCCCGCCCCAAAAAACACCCTAATCTGAATAGCATACAACTAAACATGTATTTTCTGAACATTCAATGTGCGCGCAATAAAATGCTTGAACTAGAATCATTTTTAATAACTAATAAAGTAGATATCAGTGTTGTATGCCTGAGTGAACACTGGTTAAAAGAACAGAAAACCACATCTTTTAAATTAGGAAATTACAGCATAGCATCATGTTTTGCTCGGCGCCAATACTTGCATGGGGGGGTGATGCAGCTTGTTAATAATATAAACATAAAATCCCTTGAAAATATTAATCATTTGTCAGTAGAAAAACACTGTGAAATAGCTGCATCATTCCTACCTGTATATAATGTAATATTGATATGTGTGTATAGGTCCCCAGACGGGGATTTAAATAAATTTTGTTCAATCCTGCAGTAGAAAGTAGAACTTTCATACGTTGTTTTGTTGTTAGAAAGTTACTGTTTACCTCACGCAAAATGGTTGCTATGGAGATTTAGTTTCGCCCACTGTTGTGTCACTTTCGCCCACTCTTATGTCACTTTCGCTCACGCTTTTATAAATACACATTATTAACACGCCGGTGGTGGCGCATTTGGTTGCGACCGAACTAGCGTTAACGAGAGTCAAGCAGCGTTAGTTCGGGTCAGCAGTTGGATGAGTGACCGGTACCATTGGGATACAATTAATAGTGCTTTAGAGTGACGGGGGCGATCCTTTAAAGTAACAAGCTCATTTACACACACACAAATAATATTATATTTTGTTACGGATGTTTGCCGAAACTTTATACATATATATTATTGAATATCAACTATTATTACAGACAAAAGTGGTACAAGTTACTTAGCGTCGCCGATTGTGTTGTTTATATGACGAAGACGATCGTGTTATATTGCCGCTTGTCTTTTTTTGTCGTCGCTCACAGCGGGACACTAGATTATTTTAGTGCGGGCCGTGCACGGCGCATCGAGCAACGCCGACCGCCGTACAGTAGATTTTAAAGCGGGCCGGGCACGGCACATCGCGCAAAGCGGCAATACATTTCTTTTATTTGAACCTACGTTTTAAAATGAATTTTCGGCAGGATTGAACAAAACGTAATACACCACTCGTGGAGTTACGAATTCGCTCACTTGTGTACCTTCGCACACTCGGCTGTCGCCTCGTGTGCAAATTGGTACACGCGTGAGCGAAACGCGTACTTTCTCCACTTGTAGTGTAATATACTATTTAACAATCATGGGTAATGTTTTAGAAAATATTGACATATCTAAACATCTCATTATAGGCGGTGACTTAAATGTTTTATTTAATACTAGTGATAAAAGGGCTAGTATTGTATGTGATTTATTTGCATCATTTGGTCTTTTTGGCACAGTAAACTTCAATACACGTGGTGGAAATTGTTTGGACAATATTTTCACAAATTTCCATTCAAACGACATCATCACACGAGCAAGTGATATCACTATGTCCGATCACATTGGTATTCATGTGAACATTAAAATTCATTAAATGAATATTGAACAACATAAAGTACCAGCAAGACCACTAACGCAGCGGGGTATCAATCAATTTTATGCATTGTGTAATTCCATAGACTGGAGTTTCATTGATGATCATATTTGTCCAGTTGAATATTAATTCGAAATATTATCAAAATTATTACATAATAATTTTATGAGTAGTTTTCCAGAAATAAATATTTCTAATAATAAAAATAAACAGGTAAAATGGTTTAATAACCATCTCCGCGATATGCGCCAAACATTAAACTTGATGAGAGAATCATCAATAAAAAACCCGGATTTAAAGGAAGACTACATAAAATACAAAAGAAAATACAATACAGCGCTACGTAACGCAAAAATAGTAGCCAACGTGTCCTATATAAAAAACTCATCCAACAGCGCTAAAGCAATGTGGACAGTTATAAACAATGCTCGTAATAAAACTCAATGTGATAACATCTGTAATATAGATCCTAACAAATTTAATACATTTTTTGCAAATGTAGCAAATGAATTAGCTAAAAAATTGCCTGTAACCAACGAAGACCCATTAAACCTAATGATTAAGGCCAATTTATGTAACAGTAAGAGTTACTTTACTTTCAGGGAAACCACATATGTGGAAATGAGGGATATTATAAACAATATAAAAAACTCAAAAAGTAGAGATATATACGGGATGTCATCAATATTATTGAAAAAAATAATTGACATTTTCGTTATACCATTAACAAAACTCATAAATGCATGCATCAAGACCTCTACCTTTCCTTTATCCCTCAAAAGAGCTCGAACTACACCTATTTTTAAAAAGGGAGATAAGATGGATGTAAATAACTACAGGCCAATCTCTATACTGCCAATACTATCAAAAGTATTTGAGAAAGTGTTATTAAAACAGATTGTAGAATTCTTGGAAGCTGAAAATTTATTATCTGAACAACAGTATGGTTTTCGGAGAACAAGATCTACATCAGATGCAGTTATTGCTCTTGTTGAGGAAATATCCGATGGTTTTGAGGAGGGTATGCATACTGTCACATCCTTCCTGGACCTCAGCAAAGCTTTCGACTGCGTATGCCATGATGTTCTTCTACGTAAACTGTACTTTTATAATTTTCACCCCGATAGTTGTCGGTTAATAAATTCGTATTTATTGAAAAGGAAGCAGATTGTTACAGTAAACCAAAAACCATCAGACGAGACCGATTTAAAATTTGGGGTACCGCAAGGATCAATATTAGGTCCCATAATTTTTCTGATATATATAAATGACTTACCTGCTTCCAATCCTCAATCGAAATATTTATTGTATGCCGACGATACAACATTATTAAATAAATCATCTTGCATAACAACTGCACTTTATTTAAACAAACAGAGTCAACTGTATACTAAAAAATGTCTGTCAGTAAATAAATTAACACTTAATACTGAAAAAACTGTAAACCTCACATTTTCTTTAAAATCAGGAATTATGAGTAAAAAGAGTGCCAAGTTTCTAGGAATACATTTAGACAATAAACTTAGTTTCCAGTTCCATGCGGATAATATAGCAGATAAGGTATGTCGGAACATATATCTCCTGAGACAACTCAAAATGTGTTTACCACAGCCAGCAATCCGTACTGCCTATTTCTCTCTATGCCAGTCCCATTTGACATATGGCATTATAATTTGGGGACATTCGGCCATAACCCAATGGTTGTTTGGTTTGCAGCGCAAAGCAGTACGGGTTGTTGCTAACCTAGGGTACCAGGAAGATTGCAGAGCTCATTTTATCCGTCTCAGTATTCTCACGCTGCCCTCAATATTTATACTAGAATGTATAGTATATATTCATAAAAGCATGAATTCTTACCGCCTGCATAGCGATGTGCATAGATAATACAAGAACACAAACAAACATTTATCCTGAACGCTTACGTCTGTCGAAATCTCTGAATGGGATCAATTACTATGGCCCCAAAGTATTCAATAAACTTCCTGAATCAGTTAAAGAATTGAGTAACAAGCAATTTAAATTAAAAATGAAACTTTATTTTTGTCAAAAGGCATTTTTTAGTATTGATGAGTGTCTGTCAGATATTTATGCATCTATCACATAAAACGAAATTTGTCAAAGTTGACTGTTCAACTGTATATCATTTACGAATTATTCTTTATATGGTTTTTAATTTGTTTGTATAGTCAATATTTTTGTGTAAAGATTTAAATATTTTAATTATATTTGTCTTTTTCTTATACGGAAATTTTAATGTGTCTAACATATATCTCTAAGTCTTATCTTTATAACAATTTTTAATATTTGTACATTTAATCTATATTGTAAGAATTTTAGACATTAGTAAATTTTTATTTATATTGTATATTCATTATATAGTAGTATATGTTTTATCTTTTTACTTTAATATAATTTTAACAAGTTCTATACATACGTAATTTTAAGTTTTATCTATATAACCATTTTAATGTGTTTGTACGTCTATCTTTGATTTTTATATGTTTTAGGTCCTATTTCATAAGTTTATTCATTATTATATATTCACAGTGTACTTAGCCAACATTATATTTTCCTGACTTATGTAAACCTGTACGGTAATGGCATTAATAAATTATTATTATTATTATTATTATTATTATTAATACCATGTCTGATAGATTGAAAATTAGTGATGTTCGTTGCGCAAAATGCAAGCAACCTTCGGCATTGGTTAAGCACGTTACTTGTTCTGTAAGTAACTCTGCTTTTCATCCAGCATGCGCTACCAGACTGAACTATACAGGGTTATTCACGCTATTCGGCACGGAATATTGTGGCCAAAATACGTGACTTTCAAAAAGTTTCACTTTGGGGATATATGGGGGTCTATTAGGGCTACTTTTTAAAATTACTTTCATAATATACAGGGTGTCCCAAAAACCCTAAAAGTATCAAAGTTGTGTTTTTTTTAATGAAACACCCTGTATTTTATTGCAATTTTGGATCCTTCGATAAAAATAAGTGTGTGTTTTAATAAGGTTTTTATTACATAAACCTTAAGGTTTTTGAAATAATTTGAATTTTGTAAAAATGTAACCTAATTTTCATGTTTCAAATACTTAAAAAATAATTAAGTTATGCATACCAAATTAACACTGAAATGTAACAATAGATCATAATTTATTTTCCAAGTATAATAAACTTGACATCTTATGCCGGGTGTAAAAGAATTGGAATTAAAAAAATGAGAACTTTAAATGGCTATAACTTCATTTATTTAAATGGAATGCTATATTTATTAATTTATCAGCAAATGCACGTTTTAATTACCTTTCGAATGGTATTTAAATCTTAAGTGTTAAGTCTTCTCGTTTTTGCAGAAAACGCCAAAATATTGTTTATTGCACAGTTTCAGTACTTTTTAAGTAAAAATTTGTATGTATCTAGTTTTCTATGGTATTTAAAAACGTCAGATAATTAATTTAGTCTGTCATTTTAGTTTAAAAAGCCTGTCTTTTGTTATAGTTGTCTTATTTTGCATTTTTGTGTTAGATCGTTAGTAATCGTTATTGTTTGAACATCGCTGTTGTATTTTTTGGTAAAAAATGAAGATTTACTCAAAAGAAGGGGTTATTCGCATTATTTTTATGCTTGGAGAATGTCATCAAAATTGTTTATTGGCTTGTCGAGTTTATACTTAAAGGTTTCCCGAAAGAAATCACCCTAAGCCAGCCATTTTTGAGAGACTATTAAACCAGTTTAAAGAAATTGGTCAGTGCCAGTTATAAAAACCTCAGCATAAGAAAATCTGTGTAAATTTTCATTGTTTACTATGACATACAAAAACCATGTTCAAACAATAACGATTACTAACGATTTAACACAAAAACGTAAAATAACACAACTATAACAAAATAAATCCTTTTTAAACTAAAGCAACAGACTAAATTAATTATCTGACGTTTTTAAATACGATAGAAAACTAGATACATTAAAATTTATACTTTAAAAGTACTAAAACGGTGCAATAAACAATATTTTGGCGTTTTCTGTAAAAACGAGAAGACTTAACACTTAAGATTTAAATACCATTCTATAGGTAATTAAAACGCGCATTTGCTGATAAATTAATAAATATAGCGTTCCATTTAAATAAATGAAGTTATAGCCATTTAAAGTTCTCATTTGTTTAATTCCAATTTTTTTACACCCGGCATAAGATGTCAAGTTTATTATACTTGGAAAATAAAATATGATCTATTGTTACATTTCAGTGTTAATTTGGTATGCATAACTTAATTATTTTTTAAGTATTTGAAACATGAAAATTAGGTTACATTTTTACAAAATTTAAATTAATTCAAAAACCTTAAGGTTTATGTAATAAAAACCTTATTAAAACACATACTTATTTTTATAGACGGATCCAAAAATGCAATAAAATACAGGGTGTTTCATTAAAAAAAACACAACTTTGATACTTTTAGGGTTTTTGGGACACCCTGTATATTATGAAAATAATTTTAAAAAGTAGCCCTAATAGACCCCCATATATCCCCAAAGTGAAACTTTTTGAAAGTCACGTATTTTGGCCACAATATTCCGTGCCGTATAGCGTGAATAACCCTGTATTATTTCAATCGGTAAGGGAGTTGTGGATTGTTGTACAAGACGGCCGAATCGTTTAAAAAGCCTGAATAGTCCGAGTGATAAGCTGCTACCGGACATTCAATTAATGTCTCCCAGGATAGCCCCTTACTTCATAATGAATCTGAAGATAAAATTCAATTATTAATTACATCAATTGATTTATTCAAAAGTGAGGTTTTAGATAAATTATCGTTATTATCATAGCAAATTGCTGATTTACCTACTGTAATTTTAGATTCTGGATTTGTCGATAACGGTCAGATTCACGACCAAACGTCTGTAATTTTGCCTGCTACGCGTGGAGTAGAGGTGAATAATGTCACTGTTAATGAAGCACATGTTGGTGAGAATATATTTAAGCTACAAAGAGGCCTAGTTAGTTTCGACTGATCCAATTCTTGTGATAAGGAGGAGTGTGATCCACCGAATACAGTACTTTCTGGCACAAAACGTAAACAGAATCAGCGAGTTAACATTAGAACAAATTCTATGGCTAACGAATCGAATTCCTCATATGGATTTTAATCAAGTTCTGTCAAGAAAAAATTACTTCATATTTATAAAGTGCAGCCAGATATTGAGCCAAAGACTATTGCGAATCATGCTAAAAGGATTTTAAATGTTAATGCTCATGTTAAATGTTTCAGACTCGTAAATTCTGATCAATCATCATCATTTAAAATTGGAATTGATGAGCCTCATTTCGATACTTTATTTGATCCATCTAAATGGCCCCAAGGTATAGCATTAAAAGAATTCATTCCTTCTCGTAAAGACCATTTTCATACAACAATATCACAAAGAAATCAAATGTGATCAATAATACCACACGTAGCCTATCTGTAATGTATCAGAATGTTAGAGGCCTGAGAACTAAATTATTTGATTTCTATAATTCTGTATTGGCTAATGACTATGATGTCATATGCGTTTCCGAATCATGGCTAAATTCTGATATCACAAACAATTTGTACCGTTGTGATTACCTCTGGAGGTGGAGGCGTTTTTATCGCAGTGAAAAATTTATCACGTCTTCCTTGATTGTCGCGGACCCTGATGATCGAGAAGAAATATGGATTTCTGTCAATGGTAATAGTATAATTGGCTGTATCTACATCCCTCCTGGATCCCCTTCGGAGATTTATGCTGGACATATTAGCGCATTGTCTGACATAATTGATCAACACCAAGAGTCCGATATACTGGTCGTGGGTGATTACAATCTACCGCATGTGAAGTGGATTATGGAAACTGATTGTGTCGGCTTTTTTACCTTTAAATACGGATAGTGAAAGTGCGCGTCTCTTGTGTGATGGATTTATGAGTAGCGGCATACACCAATTTAATAACTATATTAATTGTTGTGGAAATGTATTGGATCTCGTGTTCTCTAATGTTTCAATTTTAAACTTCACCAATTGCGATCCAATTGTTAACTGTGGTGTTCATTACCCGCCATTGTATATAGATTTGAATGTACATTCTATTTCATCAATATCAGAAGAGTCATTCTATATAGATTTTGCTAAATGTGATATTTCCAATATTTGTAATTATATTAATAGTATTAACTAGATTGACACACTTAGGTGTAACTCTTTGGAATCAGATAACATCTAGATCTGATCTAATTCTACAGAATTTTAAACGAGGCTATTGATAAATTTGTTCCTAAGCGCAAGAAGTTACAATCTCATTTTCCTGCCTGGTTTTCGTTAGACTTAATTAGGTTAATTAAACAAAAGCGTGTTACCCATAAACAATTAAAGAGAACGGGCTTTAGAAATGACTACATTACTTTCTCAAATTTAAGAAGTGCCTGTAAAGAACTGGTTGTTAGTGATCATTTGAATTATATTAAGGAAGTTGAGATGAATATACCCAATAATATTAATACATTTTGGAAATACTGTAAAACCAAACTGGTAGTGATGGTGGCCTTCTTGTAGCATGTCTAATGGGTCCATTGTTGCTAATTCAAAATTGGACATTGCTGATCTATTTCCAAATTATTTTCAAGATTCATACTCTAATCATTATAATATAGATTCAGAAATGAAGGTGACCGATAGAATAAACTTTAGTTTTTTGCAATTCACAGAAAAAGACATTATTAAATGCTTATTGGGATAGGTCCGGATAGAATATCTCCATCTTTAGTAAAAGCATGTGCATCTTCTCTTTCCCTACCTATTAGCTTACTTTTTAACCGGTCTCTCAAGGATGGTTTATTTCCATTTCTTTGGAAGCCTTGTTTCATTGTCAAGACTGGGACAATAAAACAAGGCTTCCAAAGAGATGGAAATAAACCATCCTTGAGAGACCGGTTAAAAAGTAAATCTGGCTTTAAGAAACTCCAGCCTAATTACCATCCAATCATGAATTCCCAAAATATTGAATAAATTGGTTGGCAAATACATGATGCTTAGTTTTAAATCTTTAATTATCGAGCAACAACATGGATTTATCCCTGCAAGGTCAACGGTATCTAACTTGTTTTTGTATACTAACTTTATTTATGATACATTTGAGGAAGGGGCAATGGTGAAC
>OZ018398.1:5698949-5741456 GCA_963969525.1 Ontholestes murinus | reverse complement strand
TTAAAAGATTCAATTCAATAATAATCCAACAACAAACTGATTTAATCACATGCCTTACTCAATTTTAGAATATTTAATTATTAACATAACAAACCCCTATCAATATAATATATGGACATTTAGACACATAAATTAGTTATTTTTAAATTATTACAAGCATCGGTGGTTCAGTGGTAGAATGCTCGCCTGCCACGCGGGCGGCCCGGGTTCGATTCCCAGCCGATGCATATCTTTTGATCAACCTATTTGGCAACTGCCATAACAATATATGTAAACTAAACCGAACAAGATCATTTTAACAATCAAATCTCTTAGAAAAGGGGACATCCGCACAGTGTTGCCATGCGTGATCATATTTTATCAGCACACCAACTTAAGAAAAATCATCACTTTTCACCACCCTAACAAAACATGGCGGCAAATTTAAAATGTTAAATTTTTCAAACATGTATTAAATAACGAAATAAATGTTATTGATTTATGTTTATTTTAAACATAACAAATAGTTAAAAATAAGACAAAAAATATATGAATAATAAATCACCTTAAAACTAAACAAACAACAAATTATTACAACAAAAATAAAAACAATGAATGTAGTGCATCAATTCAAAACGTTATTTTGTAAATTTATATTTGAAAAATACAAATTATTGATATATATTTTTATATTTAGCCATATGTTGCTCAGTAATGGTATAATCATAACAATTATTATCTCCTATCACACTTTTAGAATGTAATATTCCACTAAGTGTGTTGGTACATAATTTATTTCTAATTTATTTAAATTAATTGTTGAAAACAACCTTTCACAATTTGCACTGCTGTGTGGTAATAACAAGAAAATTTCTACTAATTTTATTATTTGATTGTATTTTGCAGAACCATCGGTATTCATAATTGTTTTGACTTTTTCCCAAAACTCTATGATATCATTAGTACTGATTTCAACTATTAAATCGTCATTTCTAAATAGTCTCCATTGCCGATCAATTTGTACTATATCATTATCTTCAAAAAAAAAAAAATACAAAATGCTCTGCTAATGGAGTTATTAAATTTGGTTTCTTTGTTTTAATGATCAAGGGATCTATCAATAACATTTCTTTTAATATTTTTGCAGTATTTCCTTCAAATGGGAAGCGTTTGTAAATTTGGTTAGCAGTTTCTACAAAAAAAGCGAGGCATCTGTTTTTAAACCTTATAATATCTTCTTCAGTAACCTCATTTTTTATTTTTAAAAGACTGCGTGTAACATGAAGCCCTAAATAAAGATCATCCATTGAAACAAAATTATGGGGATTGCGTTATTGTATGTTCTCTGTTAATGTGTTTTAAATCTGGCTTTAAATAATTATCTAACAAAGTTATATATGTTTGTCTGATTGAACTATAAATATTTTGTATTTTTGGAGACTCTGCTTGAAATTCTTTATTTAAATCAGTAAAGAATGGTAATACATAATTTAAAAATTCAAAATATAACTTTGTGATTTTATTGTTAAGTTGATAATATTTAGATTCAACAGCTTTATTATTTTTTTCTAGATACTCAGATGTGAAATAGAGTAACAATGCATTGTACTGCTCAATGCATCTTTTCACTACCTGTATCAATGATAACCATATTGTCTGTGATGGGTGAAGAATTTTGTGGGGTTTGACTTCAACAAAAATCTGAAACTCCCTATATTCCGCTATTCTTTTAAAACTCCTCATATAATTAAAAAGAGACCTCGTTAATTCTTCTACCTCATCAGGTATTTCTTTTGCAGCATAGGACACACATAAAGCAAATGAGTGACACACACATTTTAAAATAAATAAATGAGGTATGTCATTTTGAAAAAGCAAAGCCAATCATATTATTTTTGTAATTTATATTGTTACTAGTAAAAAAAGATACAATCGAGTTGTAAATATTTTCAGCAGACCCTTCAGATATTTCCATTAATACTACAAAAATGTCTTTAACTAATTATCATAAAATATTGCTATTAAAGCTAGATTTTTTATTGTACCCACATCCGTCGATTCATCAATAATAAGTGAAAATTGTTTTGTTTTCAAAATACTTAAAATATTATCTCTACCGTATGAACCATTTACATTAGTAACCAACTTTGTAGCTTTTGTTCGTCCGCAAGATGTTTTAGCCAAGGAGTCCTTGTCAACATGCAAATGTTTGATTAATGCCACTAAATGATCAGCTACCTGGAATGCCAAATTATGTTCGACGAGGAAACTTGCAATCCGTAGATCGTTTTCGTTTTTTTCAGCTATCAATGCTGGTGAACTTGATGTCATGGCGACAAGTGTTTGCCTTCCTCTAAAATCTTTCATTTGCTTCTCATGCTTCTTGCTGTTCATGTGTTTCAAAATTTCAGCCATGCCACAAACATAATCAGAAGAGCAGTATTTGCAAAAAAATGTGTCACTCCTTTTTTACTGGGCTGTATCCATAGTTTAAATTTGATATCATTCTTCAATTCACCTTTCACTTTATGTTCTGCTCCAGGGCCACTGCCCGATGCGCTGTCGCTAGAAAGCAATTTATAAGTGCTGTAAATTTCAAAATATCTTGAATACTGAATTTTAAATAATAATAAAAACAAGGTACCTTTCGTATCTACAATTTATGAATCTTATACAACAATACCAATTACTCATTGAAACAAGTACTTTACAGGCTAATTCCACGACTAATAATGAATTATCAAAAAATATCATTTACACATTACAGATAGAAAAAAGAAACTATCAGATACTAAATGTTATTGTTACTGCATATTAATCAAGTCTTTTTAAATATTTTATTAATCATATATTTAATAGTGTATGCAGTAATTTGTTTGTACATTCTTCTCCTGAAAAATTCAACTTTTTTAACATTTTCTATTATTAAGAAACTATAAGAGTCATCAAGTTTATATTACTGTGATTTTACAATAACCAATTTTATCTTCTTACATTAACCAATTTTATCTTTACTTTGATTTTTATTAATATCGTTTTATATTTTCACGGTTTTTATTTATTTATTTTAATATTTTATTATTTTGTCCTATTACTATAATTTTATTTTTTAAAGATTTTATTTATACAATGTTTAAGACTGTATTTTATAATTAGGTGTATTATATTATTATATGATCTATCTTTTATTTTATTGTAAACTGTATGATTAATTAATTTCTCACTTAACCCGTGGTGAATCATTTTTGAATTAATTTGATAGATGAATTAAAACACTTGGTATGATTTCACTTGTTGTTTATTATTCTCCGACTAGTTTCGACTATAAGTCATTCTCAAGGAGATATGTACAAAAAATAACATTATGCCGGTATATATACTAATTAAAGGTCAGGTAATAAGGGCGGCCGAAATAGGCGAGTTCCAAATTTCCTCGAAATTGTTAAGCGTGGTTTTTCCGCGCTTAATAGCTTTATGGATTTCTAGGCCCTCTCGCAGATTAAGGTTACGTCCCTTATTACCTGAATACGAAATTGTTAGATTATTATCCGCAAAAAAATGGTTACTCTCGATGCAATGTTGCGCTAGCCCTGTTGAAGTTTTTTTGTGTAGTATTGACTTCTTATGCTCCGATAATCGTGTCTCAAAACTTCTGCCAGTCTGTCCGATGTACACAGAGTCGCAATCCCCACACTTAATTTGGTATATTCCGCACTTGTCCAGTTTTTTCTGCACGGATTTATTGTTTACCAGCAACTTCTGAATATTAGTTGGATTAGGCATAATAATATTAAAATCGTACCCTTTAAGACTTTTTTGTATGTTTTCTGAAAGATTTTTTACAAATTCTAACTTGTGCCATTTTTGGGGGGCTGTACGTGTCGGCGCATAAAAATATTTTTGCAATTGTTTAAATTTTTTCTTTTTTACTAAGTTTTCTATAATGTTTTGATTATATCCGTTGTTAAATGCTATCGTTTTAACCATTACAAAAATAAATAAAAAATTAGAATTTAAAATTTTTAGAAAAGACAGTTTCACAGACACAATAATTCCAAATTCATCCAATACCCACCATAGAATCAAGTACAGCTCTTTCCATTCCCTCATCCATAGACTAATCCACATTCCACTCTCCGAAAGTAATTTTAAACAAGAACTAAAAACAATTAAAACGATAGCATTTAACAACGGATATAATCAAAACATTATAGAAAACTTAGTAAAAAAGAAAAAATTTAAACAATTGCAAAAATATTTTTATGCGCCGACACGTACAGCCCCCCAAAAATGGCACAAGTTAGAATTTGTAAAAAATCTTTCAGAAAACATACAAAAAAGTCTTAAAGGGTACGATTTTAATATTATTATGCCTAATCCAACTAATATTCAGAAGTTGCTGGTAAACAATAAATCCGTGCAGAAAAAACTGGACAAGTGCGGAATATACCAAATTAAGTGTGGGGATTGCGTCTCTGTGTACATCGGACAGACTGGCAGAAGTTTTGAGACACGATTATCGGAGCATAAGAAGTCAATACTACACAAAAAAACTTCAACAGGGCTAGCGCAACATTGCATCGAGAGTAACCATTTTTTTGCGGATAATAATCTAACAATTTTGTATTCAGGTAATAAGGGACGTAACCTTAATCTGCGAGAGGGCCTAGAAATCCATAAAGCTATTAAGCGCGGAAAAACCACGCTTAACAATTTCGAGGAAATTTGGAACTCGCCTATTTCGGCCGCCCTTATTACCTGACCTTTAATTAGTATATATACCGGCATAATGTTATTTTTTGTACATATCTCCTTGAGAATGACTTATAGTCGAAACTAGTCGGAGAATAATAAACAACAAGTGAAATCATACCAAGTGTTTTAATTCATCTATCAAATTATTGTAAACTGTCTGTAATGTCCTGTATTTTAGATTAATTATATAGCTTATTCTATTTTTATATTGTAATAGTAGTTGAGGAATTGCATATTTTATTTGCAACTTAATTTTTAAATTATTTTTCATTCTTATGTTGAATTATTTGTTAAATATTGCCTCCAATTTATCTCTATGTTTTTGACGTGTGTAAACCATTGGGTAATGACATGAATAAACTTACTTACTTACTATATCAACAATATTTGTAAAGAATGTTAAAAATGGTGATGTGGCCATCATAATACTTTCCCTATATTTTTCTTGAAAACTATGATGTTTATGCTAAAAGGCTTTTCTTTTATTCACTTTTGAATTCTCTACAATTATTTGTTATATAAATTTCACGTAGCTCTTACAGTTTACTGACAATAGACTAAAAATGTCAAAATCAATAATTTTTATTTTTTTTCTCGCAAGTTATCAACCGCAAACAAATATTTTCAAACAAAATTCACGATAACAATACTTCCCCTATATTTATTACGTATACCGTATGTCTCAGATGATCAAGTATCATAGGGAATTTACAAGTAAAATTTGTATTGTTAATTTTTATCTCATACATTGCGTGAATATAATCGAAAGAAAATTAGTGTTATTATATCACTTAATACGGATTATTTAGATGCATATTTTCTTTGTTTTGTTGAGTTTTACTTAAAATATAAATTAAAAATAGAGTGAAAAACTAGCAACTAATATCTTATAATAAATAATAGTTGCCATAAACTGTCATTAGAATAACCTTCATATAATTAAATTAATTTATATTTTAACTATAACTCAACAAAACAAAGAAAAAATATTTCTAAATAATACGCACTATGTGATATAATAACTCTATAACCATTTCGATTATATTAACACATTGCATGAGATAAAAATTAACAATACAAATTTTACATGTAAATTCCCTATGATACAGACATACAGTATTGGGAAAGTAAAAAACATGCATTAAGTGATGTAAAAATCCAATATGCGGCCCATAAGTAAAACAAAAATTCTCTATTATTTCGCCGCCATCTTGCTAGCTACAATATTTATTATCACATATTAATATTCTCCTTAGAAAAGTCCTCTAACATATCGATATATTACTATTATACCAGAATGTAAAATTCTCCAATTCGATGGTATAATAACCATTGTTTTAAATAATTTTAATATTTATCCTATATATTTAGTATAAATGTGCAGTAGTAACAACATCCAATTTGTGTTTCTTTAATAGCTTATTTCTACATGAAATATGTATATTATCTTTTTGTATAATTTAACATTCGTCGTGAAACTCGCAAGTAGTGGTTGCTAATTAAGTAATTTGTTTTATAGTCACAATAATATTCATATATTTTAGAAAAGAAATATTTGAGTAATATTTAATTATTTAAAGTAATTTATAGTCATCTTACCTTGAAATACTCTAAAATAAGCACTCAAAGTTAACTAACAAAAGATCAGACTAAAGAATACGGTTTGCACGTAACGACAAAAACAACGTTCGCAAAGAAATCAACTCGCCAGGGGAATATCTCAATTTCTCGATTGAGATATAATATAAAAACATTGCTTGGCCGCAACTCGCAACTATTACAGGTTTCTAACAGATAACAGACCTCCGAATACTAAACTTGTTAACCAGTTTGTCAATTGGGGGCACAAATAATTTTATGTTTTTTTTTAAATCTTTAATAAGAACCATACATTTTAAATTGATTGCAATTTTCACCACATTTTCTACATTTCTACATCAACATCACCAAATCACCACATTTTCATCACTCGGATTTCAGTTAAGAGCATTTTCACCACATGTGGTGAAATTTCACCACTGATGGCAACACTGCATCCGCAGCATATTTCAACTATCCATAAATTTTCAAATACGACACAAAGAAAAGACCGTAATCCATCAAAGCCATCCATTAGAAAGTGTTGAGGTAGCTGCACTCCCAAAACAATCCACTGAATTACGTAAAACATATAAGCATATGCTATCACGATTATTAACATCTACAATAATGAACATCAAAATAAGCCACGCTAAAATTCCTCTACATTTACTTAAAATTGAAATGAAAGACGATCAGCTATATGAGTAGGAGACTTAAACCATAATTTCCTAGAATTGAATAAAAACTTAATAATTATCTTAACTACTAGATTGCAAGTGTTAAAACATTACACTTATTTGACATTGTTCTGAAATTTCATTTGTTTCATCTTAAATTAATTGTTTTTTTTTTTAATAAATGGTCTTAAAATAGTTCACAATACAATTTAATCAAATTTACATTATTAAAATCCTACTTTTTTAATTAGTTATTTAAGAAGTAGTTCAATCGAGTAACGAAAATGTGTCACATTTCATTGGTAAATATGAGGAGAAAATTTTACACATATAAAATTCAGATTATTAACTTATACTAACAAAAGTAATAATATATAAAACAAATTTATTTACCCTTGACAGGGCAAAGTCGCTAACGAAAAGTAATTTAAGGAATTAACCCTCCAGGGGTCATGAAACGTAACCCAGGTCACGGATGAATAATCATTGCGAAATTACCGACATAATACTCAAATTAAAGTAATAACTCTCGAACATGGTAACCCCAATGGCATTAGGGTACAATTTATATTTGCGGTCACGTTAATTATCCTTCGTTAAACAAAAATACTAATTACATCAGAACGGTTTCACCTTCCTGGTTCATTGCTAATGTGTATGTTTACCAGCGGTGAAGACCGGAACTAGTATTTATTGGAATCACAACTTTGTCCCCAAAGGCGTGCCAAATGATTAATTAAAGTTTATAATTTACTAGTATCGAAACACGTGCCTTTTGCGCGAGATAAATAGCAGATATTTTTAAACGATTGAAGTAATAAATTGCGTCGGAAGTTTCTACAAATAAAATAAGTTTGTTGTTGACTTTATCTATGAATAAAGACACGTGGGATCTTATTAATGTAAACAACCAAATATATATTTTTTATTTCAAACTATATTAACAGAATATTCTCGATTTGATTTGAGTTGTGCGAAGTTATCACTATTGAATTAAAACATTTTTTTATTTCCTTCCTTCACCTTTATTTTTATATGTCAGATGTACATTTCGAATACCATGTACTCACTATCAATGACTAATGCTTTAAACTATTTTACACTTATATGTATATGCCGACAGGGATTATGACAAAAGGGTTAATTATCCGCAGGAGGGATGGAATCGGCGTATCTATTCATTTTCGGAATTAGGTATAGGAGAGGGCTCAGGTCAAAATTTAACAATTTGTTTTTGTCTTTAAGCATTTCAATTTCTTCCAACATGTTTAATTTATTTTTGGCTGATTTTAATAATACTACATTTCTTAGGGGAAATTGGTGTCTGGTTTCATGACTATGGAAAACAACAGCGAATTTTTGTATATTTCTATTTTTAATATGATAATCGTGTTCTTTGAATCTTCTTAATAAATTCCGATGAGTTTGACCGATGTAAACTTTATCGCAGTTGCTGCAATTAATACGATATATTCCTGATTTGTGAAGAATATTTTGACTTGGGTCTTTTACTGTTAAAAATGATTTTATTTTTGTGTTACTGCAGTATGCTGGAACTAAATTGAATTTTCTAAAAATTTTAATAAGTTTGCTAGTTATTGTGGGGACGTAAACGAGTTATGCATATTTCATTTTATTGTTGGTTTTCTTTGACCCAGTAAGCGTTGTTCTATTTTTGATTTTATATTTTTTTAATATGTCTATTAATGAGTTTATTTATAGTATCGATTTTGTATCCTAAAGGTGAGGCTAGATTTTTAATAAAAGTTAGTTCTTTTTACGATTTTCTTGCAACAGTGGTAAGTTTATGGCTTTATGAATCAAGCTGTTGAATGCTGTTTTTTTGCGAATTTGGTGATGAAGAAATTGCATGAATGTAATTGTATGTGAGGGTGGGTTTTCTATATAGGTCGAAATCTAATGCCTTTATGTTTGTATTTTTAGTTAAAACATAAACTAGATAAAAATATATTTTAATATTAATTTTATTTTGTACTGAGAACATATTATTGGCAAAGGACAATTGTATAATAAATAATGTATAATTTGATTTTTATTCTCATATAAGTGCGTCTTGTGATATGATGTGATTTACATCAAATTCCACAATATAACTATTTAATTAATAATAGTGTACATAAAAACGAACCACTAATATATGCTATAATTTAATAACAATAATTTATTTTCTGTGAAAATATATTTTACGTCTGGGAACATGAAAATCACTTTAAAAAAAACTATTTATTAAGAAGCTTAAAATTAAAATGATTACAAGTGAGACGTATGTTTGTTTAAACTGAAAGTAAAAATTGATTAATTATATTATAAATTGAATTTTCTTCAGGGAGGCATGATGTTACTTGTTTGATGGTCGTAGTAATTCTCTTCCTGGATTCCGCTGCTTGCGCCGGGGATGGTCCGTCCTCGTGGTGCAGGTAGTCAAAACGATGACACCATGACTGCGTTATAATGTAGAACCTTGAATTTCTTGAATTGTTGAATTGTGGGTTATAACACCTCCCACCTTAAATTTCCTTAAAATTGAAAATTACATCTTCTTCGGGGTCCTTGAAGATGATGGGGTTGGTACCGATGAGGCTTGATATGTGATGTCATCGTTACCAATGTTTTATCTTGTGGATGGTTGTATTGAAGGTCGTCTTCTAATTGTTGACCTAATGTTGCAATAATTGAATATTTGGGGACAACAGGAACCAGGTTGGGGCCGGTTATCCGAGTCAGGTGATCCATTAAAATATCCTCTAAATCTTCTTCTTAAACAGCATTTACAAGTTAGAATTATTCCAATTATTGAGATTAAAATGTAGGTAAAGGTTATCCAATGACGAGATGCAAATGGCTCGTTAATTATTTTATTTAAAGATCATATTCACGTAATTTTTGATCAGCAATGTTTACTTCGTCGAGATTTAAATGGTTTATTTTAATTTGTGTTTGCAACAATCAAATGGAATATGTGGAATGTAGAGGTGTGTCGAAATTGTTTTGTTTTCATTATTATTTGCAAACACTCGAGTAGTGCCAATGAATGTGTTTGAATTATTTCCGTAGTTGGACTTAAATGTGGACAAAATGTTGAAACTGGTAGTTGTTTCGGTACTGCGATTAGCCATTTATTATTTCTTAAGTTTTGTACATTATAACCATGGATGTCTATTAGTAATTTGTCGCAATTTTTGGACATGGAGGATTCCATTAGTATTGATACTTCACATGGTGAGTCTTGAGAAATAGTTTTTGGATAATGATTAGTACAAAGTTTTATTTTTTCTTCAATTAAATCTGAACATTCTGCTTCATTTGTTTTGTTTCTCTCGCAATTGCAACGTATTTATGGGTGGGAATGATTGTGTGAAAAAGGTGTGTTCTTTCATCTTTAATGGGCGTTGAGAATGTGGGATAATTTTCGAAATCGGTGTTATCGATTATCGGAACGTGAAACATGAAAATTATTCTTTTATCTGTTTGAAATGCTTCAATTTTCATTAGTGTTAATAATTTAGACAAATGTGCGTTTGTTGGAGTAAAAGGTAAATTTCCATGGGCTAAAGTTTGTGAGATTTTATTTAATTCATTTAAGAGTAAATGTGAGTCGATTACTGATGGGTGCAGGAGTTTTAATCGTGCAAAAGTTATGCTATTTATTAAATTATTTAACGTGTCCAAAATTATAGAATTTGATTCAATCATCATTAAAATTTCAAATTGTATTTCATAAAATCTTTTTGTTTCGACATTTTCTTGAAGAGATTTTTGTATTATTTGTAAATTTTTATTAAATGTGGTTTCATAATTAATCAACTTTCTTACAGTGTTATTAATAGTTTTAATTGTTGTAGAAATTATATGAATTTGGTATTTCATTAGTAGTTGAATTTCTTTATCATCTTTTTCGATTTTATTAATGCATTTGTTATAATATTCTCCGTCGGTTGCATCTAGGTATCCAGTAATTAATTTCCAAATTGAGCCTATTCCGTTAATTAGTCTTCGTTTATAACGTGTTTGTGTAGTTAGAGTAATCTCATTATATTATTCATTTATTTGATTATTGATTGTGTTTAAAAATAATAATTGTATTGAAAATGTAATGTTGGATTTACATTTTCTTTGTTTAACATGTTTTCTATATAAGTTTGTGCTTTTATATTTCTTTCAAATAATTCTTTTATTAGGATAATATTTTCGTAAACTATTATTTTCCAATTATTGTTAGAAATTTTAATTATTCCTTCATTCTGGTAAATTATGCCGGTTTTACTTTTGATTGGTTCTATTGTTGCTCTGGCCATGTTGAATGCCCTGTAAAAAGTGCTAGTTTAGTCTATCAAAATTAACAATTCAAGTTTTATTAAAATTTAGCTCTATTTCGGCAGTATTAGGATTAAATAATCGAATTATTTTATATGGTATGTTGTATTTATTTTTCATTTTGTTTCCAATTTGTGATTCCTTTAAATAAACTAAATCATTTTCTTTAAATTGTATTTTATTTGTTTTCACTTGTTTATCAAATCGTTCTTTGGATTTTTCTTTTGAATATTGGTTTCTACTTCATCAAAAATGTAATTCGCTGTATTTTGTATTTCGTTAACGTGGTTTGTTACTAACTCTGTTTCGCTTAATATGTGTTCATCTTCGTCGTTTCTTATATGACCAAATATTATTTGTTCTTGCGTAAATTTTGTTATATTAGATTTGCTTTGATTGTATGATTTAACTGCAAAGACGATTCTTTCATTGATAGACTTGTTTGGATTTTCGAGATGAAATGCATGTAATGTGTCTAAAAATGTCGCGTGGAATATTTGTACTGTTCCATTGGATTGTGGAAGTGCAATTGCGCTAAATGTTAGTTTAAAATTGTAAAGTTTTGCTAAATCTTTTAAGTTATAATTATCGAATTCAGTACCTGAATCAGTATGGATTCGTTTTGGTATTGGAAAGAGTTGAACATATAATAAAAGTTTATCTACGACTGTTGTTGATTGTTTATTTTTTGTTGGATACGCTTGAGCAAATTTTGAGAAGTTATCTACTATCGTCAGTATTTTATTATTTCGTTGAATTTCTAGTAAATCAATGTTAATGTGTTCAAATGGTTTATTGGTTGTTTCGGTTATGACTAATGGGTAATCTAAATTTTGTCGGTTTGTTTTTATTTTGTTACACATATCGCATGATTTAATAAAGTTTTCTACATCGGTTTTTAAGTTTTTCGAAATATATCGATCTCTTATTCTTCTAAATTTTTAGTTAATACCTTTATGTATGGATGTTTTGTTTGAATGATATTTTGCTAAAATTCCAGGTGGAACTTTTACAATGTCATGATATATTGTAAATGTAAATTTATTTAATTCTTATATCTATTAAATTAAATATAATCATAATAAGTAAGGAATCTTATATTGAGAAAATTTGTTGCATATATTTAAAACAGTTTTTAACGATAAAACCTTAAGTTTAAAGTTTCATCTCAATAGGATCTTTCGTTTTTGAGATGCAGCGCCCACCGATAGACAGACAGACAGATAGAACACACACATACACAGACACAATTTTTTCCAGAAATCAGTGCAATTAACTCAAGGGACCTCAAAACGGATATTTCCGCAAAAAAATCAAAAAAAATCACGAAAACAATACTTTCCCTATATATATTCTATATAGGGAAAGTAAAAAGATTCCTATTCATTTTGAATTTTATAAGTCAATGCAAAATCTGACAACTAAAGCTATCCGTGCAGAAAAGAAAGCTTACTTGCACTTTCGATTTCGAATTGTAATGGAAACAAAAAACAACTATGGTCTAAACTTAGGAAAAATAATGTTTATGGCAAAAGTAATGTAACTATTCCATAACACCTCAAAAACCCTAACTTATTTAATAGATATCTAGTAAATGAAGTATACTGAAATTTTGTTGTCATGCACTTATAGATTATATATAACGCATATAGTTGACACCTGTATAACTAGCTATACTATCCCTGTAAACTGGAAATTATCATTGGTAACACCTATTTAAGATTTAAGACCCATAAATATCCTTCCTATTCTCTCCAAAATTATATAAGTTCTAGATAGCAAAATACAACAGCATTTAACTAAACACAATATTTTACCGAGATATCAATCTGGTTTCAGACCTGGCTATTGCTGTAGCAGTGCACTAGCTTATGTAACCGATGATATAATTCATGCAACAGATTCGGGTAAAGTTACAGCATTGGTTCTAATTGATTATAGCATAGCATTTGATAGATTAAATTATCAACTATTAAATGCTATATTTAAATTTGTCGGATTTGGTACCGAAGCTTAATGATAAGCTTTTTTAGTAATAGAAAACAAATGGTAGTGATTGACAATATTATATCAACGTCTCTGAATACTAATTATGGTGTAGAGCAAGGCACTATATTAGGCCCTTTAGTATACGCTATTTATACTACATCACTACATATGGTTATTAATCATGCGTCCTATCACATGTATGCCGACGATACGCAATTATACATTTCTTTTGATATTGAAGACATCCATATTGCTCGAGATAATTTAAATAAAGATTTAGATAACATTCGTTACAAATTAACGAAGATAAAACCAAACTCATTCTTTTTTGCCCAACTAAATTAAGAAAAATGACAGCAGCAGATTTTAATATATTAATAAATGGTAGGCTGCCTATTAATTAGTGTGTAAAGAACCTAGGGATGCATCTGGACGCAAATATAAAATTTAAACAAAACACCAACAGTATACTACATAAAGCGTACATTGCACTTAAGTCGATATATGTAAATCGTCAAATGATTGACCAGAAAACTAAAATTATGTTATGTGATGCTTTAGTGTTATCTAATTTCAATGATGGTGATACAATATATAATGCCTGTATAGACAAGGAAGACCTAAACCGAATACAACGTATGCAAAACTCATGTCTTAGATTTATATATGGCATACGTAGACGTGGAAAATAGACGGAAATTTCACTCGGCTTGTTTTTATTATAAGGTAATGAATTCAAAATGCCCACTGTACCTTTATAAAAAGGTTCGGTATATAAGCGGTGTTCATAACATTAACGTAAGAAGTAAAGGTTTACTATCTACACCAAAGCATAGATTTTAGGTTTTCAAACGTTGCTTTTCTTATACAATTGTCCAATGCATGAACAAGATACCCTATCAGTATACGGGTTGTAATGCTTCTGTAGATTAATTATTATTCAATCGATGTATATTTCAGTTTTTGTTATTTTGTAATTTCAAAGTGTCAATAAATGATTTATTATTATTATTATTAACTTCTCTAATCTCGGCTTAGGCACATATGTCTATATTAATTGATTTGATTCGAAAATTTGCGTTAATATAGTTTTGTTTATTGCTTTGTTGGGTTCACGAAAAATTAAATGTTTTGTTGTGAACTATTTTCTTAAACTTAGCAATTACACAATGAATTTTACGTTATGGCTAATAGTTTTGTTTGAGTTTTGTCTTTCAATTTTTTCTTTCCAACCTCGGGTGGCGATAATTCGGGGGAGATGGTATTCTTCCCAGTTATGACCGGTGGGTACCACTTGTATATACTTATTATGTATGATTTCACAGTATTTTTAAAAGGTTTAATATCCTTGTCCCATAAAAAATTCTTCTGTTTTTACATCTAGTAAGCCTTGATCGTTCAGGACAAATTAGTTTATAGCCTCTAGTGTTGCTAATTAGGCGGTAGGACTTCGCTTCATCGGGTGATTATCGGCCCTCTTTAGGAATAAATATCACCCTGGTCTCTTTCCATTCCATTGGAATATACCCTAATGTAAAGTTGGTTTTGTAAATTGTCTGCAGATAGGGGAGTATTATATCTAGCCCTTGCTGCAGCAATGCAGGGAAAATACCTCCTGGGCCTGGTTCTTAGAATGGTTTAAAGCTACCAAATGCCTATTCATGTTTTTTTCATTTCATAATAAGTTTGCCAGCCTTACTTTTGCTTTCTCTAGTAGTTAGGAATATGCTTCCTTCAGTAGATTAAGTAGTGTTTTTCTGAGTTTTTACCAAAGATGTTGAACCTGGGAAGTGCGCCTTTGGCAGAACACTGAGACTTTAACTCCCATCAGGGTTTTTAATTGGACCGAGGCTGTTGGAGTCGTATCAGTAACTCCCTCACAGAACGTTTTTCATGTTTTCCTTTCCGATTTTCTCAACTTCTTGTTATATTCCGACAATGCTTGTCTATAGGCATCCTAGTTGCATGTTTTCTTTGCACTGTTGAAAGTTTTCCTGGCTTAAATCTTTAGGAGTTCTAAATCTTTGTTCAATCAGCGCTTAGATGGACTAACACCACACCATTTGTTTATTGATTTAATTCAATGTAATTGAAAGTATGTATTATTAGCTGCTGATTTTAACGTCAGTTTCAATAGTAATGATAATAAGAAATATACGCCTATTGATTTTACACATTTATGGTTACTTTTCCTACCCGTCTCAATAATTGCATTGATAATGTTGCCACTAATTATCCTGATTCAATAGTACAACTTTTAGAAACGGGGATATCTGATCACAGCGGCATCTTATTTCATATTGTACCTAAGGATGCATCCATGAGTAATCTTAAGAACGAACTCAAACGTAAGATTACAGTTAGTGGTAAATCTACTCTTTTCCAATTGTTTGATGCAGAAAATTGGAGTTTTATTGATGAGTTCTTAAATGCTAATGTCTGTGTTAAAAAATTTCTCTTAATCTATATTAATCATTTCCACATATCCTTTCCTCAGAAGATTGTAAAATCACACGCGATAAAAAAGACATCAAATGATTTAATTCAGTGCTCAAAAAGATGAGAGATGTATTAAACCTAATTTCAGACTTATATAACCAAAATCAAGATCCCGTGTTAATGGAGTTAAGGAATAAGCTTAGAATATCCTATCATGCAAATTAGAGGCAAATAATGGGTATATGTGAAACGACAAATTAAAATCAAAGGCTATATATACCGGGTGTGGCACTTAAGACGCCTCGGACCATAGCTCCCTTACGATAAAAGCTATCGAAAAAAATCTAAGAGCACCACTTTTATTATTACCGTCGCTATGTTTCAAAAATATTTCTAATCATCAGTGGCGTGCCGTGCTCCAGTGGCGTAACAAACTTATGTTTTTTTAAATGGAATGCCCTATTTTTTATTGCAGATTTGGAAAGTGCTCGGAGAGTACTTATTTTTTTATCTAACATGTTATACCCTTCACTTTAGCGGTTTCGCTGTTATAACCCATTCTTTCAAAATTGCGCCCCATTTTTAAGATTTTTTTGTAGAGAAACTAATTGACGCCGGCGCCTAAATTTTGAATTGAGGTACAGGTTAAGACCTCGTATACCTTCACATAATTTTTTTTCGGGTAATTTAGGGAAAAAAAAATTTGATTGATCTTCGCATGTTGTCATTTTTTTCGAAAATTTCAAATGGCACCCCCCTAAAAAAATTACGGCGATGTACAGCCAAAACTCTAAATTTTTCATTGGTACAAAAAAAAATACACATTGCATTACAAAATTTCGGAGAAAAAAGGAATTTCATCGCAAATGTCGAGAAACGTTTTCCATTCCCAAGTGTGCCATGAGAAAACAAAAGATTGGTAATTGTCAAAGTAAATTATTAGACGCCAGTAGCAGCCATACGTCATTTTTGATAAACGTTCTAAAAATGTTCTGAACTCAAGAGGAAATGGTTGACATGATATTTATTCTTGGAAAATATAACAAGAATTGTTTCTTGGCGCCACGAGTGTACGCTGCGAGATATCCGCACAGGGCACATCCAAATGAACGTGCGTTTCAAAAAGTGTTGGAGAGATTTACTACTACGGGAAGTGTGAAACGGCCAAGGAGAGTTAGAAAGAAGGCAGTTTTTACCGAAAATAATGAACTGCAGGTTCTGGAGGCAGTTATTGAAGACCCTAATACCAGTATCCGTAATATTAGTAGGAATCACGATATTTCAACGCGATCCGTACATCGTGTTCTTCAAAAGTACAAATGCCGTCTATTTAAGATTCAACTGCACCAAGAATTGCAACCTCAAGATTTTCATGCGAGGCAAGATTTCAGCATGACATTTGCAATGAAATTCCTTTTTTCTCCGAAATTTTGTTATGCAATGTGTATTTTTTTTGTACCAATGAAAAATTTAGAGTTTTGGCTGTACAACGCCGTATTTTTTTAGGGGGGTGCCATTTGAAATTTTCGAAAAAAATTACAACATGCGAAGATCAATCAAAAATTATTTTTTTTCCATAAATTACCCGAAAAAAAATTATGTGAAGGTATACGAGGTCTTAACCTGTACCTCAATTCAAAATTTAGGCGCCGGCGTCAATTAATTTCTCTACAAAAAAAATCTCAAAAATGGGGTGCAATTTTGAAAGAAGGGGTTTTAACAGCGAAACCGCTAAAGTGAAGGGAATAACATGTTAGATAAAAAAATAAGTACTCTCCGAGCACTTTCGAAATCTGCAATAAACAATAGAAAATTCCATTTAAAAAAACATAAGTTTGGTACGCCACTGGAGTACGGCACGCCACTGATGATTAGAAATATTTTCAAAACATAGCGACGGTAATTATGCACCACTTTGCTCTTAGATTTTTTTCGATAGCTTTTATCGTAAGGGAGCTATGGTCCGAGGCGCCTTAAGTGCCACACCCGGTATATTATAAATTCTCAAAGATCATTACATGCACTTAAACAGACTTCAAACATTTCTGCATCAGAATTCAATACATTTTTTTTCAGAAATTTCAAGTAAAATCTTGAACTCATTACCTGAACCTATCACTGACCCTGTAAATTTAATGTATAGGAATCCTTCCAACTGTAAAATTTTCGGAGATTTCTGAAAATGCAATTAATTTAATATTTTGAAACTTCTAGACTTCTTCGAAACGAGCAGATAGGTTTCCGGAAAGACTATTCTACTACTGATGCAATTTTAAACCTAGTTGAAACGGTGGTAGATTTCTACGAACAGGGCTTGATATCTATGTCACGCTTCCTAGACTTATCTAAATCTAAAGCTTTCAATTGTGTCTCTTTTGTAATAGAATTTCGTGCTATTACAAAAGCTTTACTTCTATAACTTACACCCAGATAACTGTGGGCTAATTAATCCATACCTTTCGGGGAGAACACACGGCATTATATATAAAAATAGTATTTCTGCCGCCCTTCTAATCTAAATACGGTATCTCAACAGTATAATGAAACCCATACTAAAGCTTCTGATTGGTTCCTAAATAATAAGCTAAATCTCAATACAAGCAAAACTAAGAGAATCCCTTTTTCGTTGGCAAAAGAAGGATTTGAAAAAAAATCCGCGAAATTCTTAGGAGGACATATAGATACTCGCTTAACATAGACAACACACGGCGATGCTCTGGCTAGCAAACTATGTTCTAATATTTTTCTTCTACGCAACATATTTACAGTTGTTTCTAGGGAAACCCTACAGTGGCGTATTTTTCTTTATGCCAGAGCCACATGTCTTACGCACTTCTGGTATGGGGTCATTCGGCGATTAGATATCGAATATTCTACGAACTACACCGGAAAGTAATTCAAGTTATTTCGGGTGTTCGAAATATGGAGGATTGTCGTCAGGCATTTGTTGACTTGGAGATTTTAACCTTCCTTTGTCTGTTTATTCTTGACTGACTGCTATATATTAAACAGCACATAAATTTATATCAAAGTAATAGATAATAATATAATGAATATAAATAACACATCAAACTATGGAAAAGATACGTGCATAATATGCATATGGGATGAATCACAAAGTAAACTGTAAGAATTGAAACAAAATATGAACAACATACACAACAAAATAAAGTTTACTTCCGAGATTGAAAACAATAAAGAACTTAATTATTTAGACCTAAATCTATATAGAAATGAAAACAAAATAAACTTGAAAATATATCGTAGACCTACTTACAACTCCACTATTATACCATACAATTTAAATCATTATTTTAAACATAAACTCTCTGTTTTTCACAGCCTTGCATATAGATTAAACAAAATACCATTAAATAAGACAAAATATCAGAATGAAGTGAACACAATAAGCGCGAATTCACAATGTTCAACAAAATATTATTAAAATATAAACAAAGGAACGAAACAAAACTATTAAACATACTTCATGAAGTAAATTGTATTCAAAATATTATCACTTTCTTCACAAAATTGTTTTTATTAAGTAGATGTACATTTCGAATACGAAGTGTTCCTTATCAATAGTTAATGTCATTTAAAAAAACCATTCAAGAGATATATAACCTAATTCACAGAAATACGCTATAATATTCATATTGCATAAATGTCCACGTGCAGATAAAAAGCATAGCAAGAGAAGAAAAAGAGAAAGGAATCAGAGCCAAAGTCGGATACAAAAAATTAACGCTTAACGGAAAGGAGTAAATATGGGACAACACACAGAATGGACTAATAGAGAAGGAACATAATGAGAGATCAAAAAACCAGTAATGGAATAAAATATGAGCAAAAAGACAACAATAGCAAGGAATAAAGACACTAGGAAAACAAAAATGCCGCAAACCAAAAAGACTAAAAACAAAAGAAAATTAAGAAATGATATAAACGAAAGAGGAAAGATATGGAGGAAAAGAAGATTAGTCACACAGAGTAGTTCTGGGAAGACCTGGTGAAGAACTCAGAAATAATAATGGAGAAAGAATGATAGAATATTGCATAGAACAAGATCTAATAATAACTAATAAGTTTTTTGACCACAAAGAAATTCATATGTACACAAGGTAACAACAAAGCAGAGGCGAGAGATCAATAATAGATTACATTTTAACAGAAAGGGCAAACAGAAGAAAGAAATATAAGAGTTAGAAAGGGATATGAAATAGGAAGTGATCATTATTTGCTAATAATAATAATAGGAGAAATATACTAAGAAAAAGCAAAAGAAGAAAAAGGGAAAGGCGAAGAAAAATCATATGACGAAGTAATAAGAGCGTACAAATTATAACCTGAAGATATAGCCGGGAAATATGAAGAAGAAATAAGCAAGGAATAAGTAAGCTAGTAGGAGTAGATACGCAAAATATAGAGGAGGAATGGGAATCACTAAAGACTATAATAATAGAGGCAGCTAAACGAGTATGTGGGACAAAAAAAAGGACGTAACAGCATGGTGGACAATGGAAATTAAAGAGCAAATTAAAATTAAGAAAGTAAAATTGCAGAAATACCTGAAATCGAGATTATGAGCAAAACCAAGAAGCAGATGATACAACAAGAGAAGATACAGAATACCCACAAGATGAAATAACAGAACCAGAAGTAGAAGGTGCAATTAAAGGACTAAAGATTGTAAAGGCACGAGGAGTAGACAAAATAACAGATATAATGATTAAGAATATGGGAGTAAAGGGAAAGAATAAGCTATGGAAATTGATCAACAGAATGTGAAAAGAAGAAAAAATCCTAAAGGAGTGGGAAGTAGGTATGATAGTGCCCATTTACAAAACTGGGAGCAAGACAGAATGCAACAATTACAGGGGAGTCACATTAATTGGTACAACTACAAAAATATATAAGATAATTATAGAAAAAAGGGTAAGACAAATAGAAAAGAAAATATCAGAATCACAGAGCGGTTTTAGGTTAAGGAGAAGTGCACATGACCATATATTTACATAGAAAACAATAATTAATAGAACATTGGAGACACAGAAATAAATATTTATAGATTATCTGAGCACGAAAAAAGCATTCGACAAAGTACCAAGAGGAAAAATTTGGGAAAGCCTAAGAAAAATTGGAGTCAACAACAAACTGAAAAGGGCAACACAAAGTATATACCGGGTGTCTCAGACCACCCGTACCAGCCTTTTATTTCGACAACGCTTGGCGGAATGTGACTGGGACAAAAATATTTATTACCAGAGTGAACCCAAGGAATCCACTGATGAATTTATTTTTTACCGAAATAATCCGGAAGTACTCGGAACTGGAAGTAATTTTAAAATTTCAAACGGCAACATATGTCGAGTATGGCATTAATTGATAGGTCTTTTTAAAAGAAACAACTTTTATTTAAATGTTTTTATAATATTTTGCATATTTACAAAAATAAACGAAAAAAACTAAATTGAAAATTAGTTATCCATTCAACACTAAATTTCCTTAAGTGGGCTTTGTTTTTTTCTTAATGTCAAAATAATTGACGTTCGTGAATATTTGAAGTAAAATAAATTATTATTATAAAAGTATTGAATGTGTCAACATGATTTTTATAAATCTCTAAGGTTTTGATGTGCGGATGATATTAGATGATACGGCCAAAACTATCGTGCTGATGAGCGAATTTCTGCTGAACGATACCCTCAACAAGCCAATCAGTCAAAAAATGTTTTTCGGCGTCTTACAGAACGAGTTAAAACAACTGGTAAGCTACAGCCCAGCCACAACAAAGGACGAAATATCAGAAAACGTGTACAAGAACATCAGATATTCTTGCAGCAATTGCTCTGGACCCGAACATGTCTACTAGAAGAATTGAAATCGATGCTGGAATAAGTCGCTCCACTGCTTGGAGAGTTTTAAAAACAAACAAATTCCGTCCATATCATATCTCTCTACACCAGAAACTTGAAGAGCGGGATTTTCGAGATAGGTTGAATTTTTGTGAATGGTTGTCTCATAAAAATTATAATTTCTATCACAAAATTTTATGTACAGATGAGGCGACATTCGAAAGCAATGGAGTTGTTAATTTTCATAATGCTCACTACTGGAGTAAAAAAAACCCTCATTGGTTAAGTGAAGTTGATATCAACACGTGTGGACCCTTAATGTTTGGTGTGATATTTTAGGAAACGAAATAATTGGTCCGCATTTTTTCGATGGTTCATTAACGCGTTGAACGCCGCGTCACCCATAAACGTCTGATAGCTATGTTTCCGCTGGAGCCCCGTCACTCATGAACGGGTGACACTTTTGTTCGTGTAATTAAAACAAGATTTTGGTACTAATTTATAGTACTATTATTTATAATACAATTTGATGAATATTTGAGATAAAATAATAATTTGTTTAATATAATTTTACAAACAAACGAGAAAAACACTTTTCTTTTCTTTGAAATTTTAAAGTTACTTGCGGTTCCGGGTACTTCCGAATTATTCCGGTAAAAAATAAACTCATCAGTGGATTCCTTAGGATCACTTTGGTAATAAATATTTTTGTCCCAGTCACATTCGACCAAGCGTTGTCGAAATAAAAGGCTGGTACGGGGGGTCTGAGACACCCGGTATAAAGAAAAAAGAAATAAAATAATGGCTAAAACAAGATTTTTGAGAAATATACTACCAAACAAGGAGTGAGACAGGGAGGAAACCTAAGCTCACTGTTATTTATATTATACATGGACCAAATTATAAAGGAAGTAAATAACGAAACAAGACCTCTAAATGTTGGATACAGAGAGATGAAAAAATTAGATAGTCAACAATATGCATTTGCAGAACTTTTATGTCTCAGAATAATATTTGATATCAGCCTTAAGAAAAATAATTGAATGTTTATGCTACGCTATACAAAGAGAGAAGTTTATTAGTAAAATACAGTTGCCATCGTATTACTTTCTCTAAAATTTAACATTTTTAATTCTCCAAATAGACATTATTCCCCTTGAAAATCAAGAAATATATTGGACGACTGTAATAAAGTTTATATCGAACAAACTAACAGACGCATGAACATACGGCGAGATAATTACATCAGAGCCGTCGCAAAAGATCCACATCCTTATCGCATATATGACAATTTTACCAAGAGGATTATCCGCGAGGCAATCGAAATAGAAAAACATACCGATAATCTCAATAAACGCGACGACGACCAACGACTACCCCATTTGGAAATCCACTTTATGCGACAAGCATATCACATGACGGCACAATACATTTTAATCCTCACAGGTCACACCAACGAAATCCCTGTTTATCCGCCCCGTTCAATCACAAGAACCTGCTCACCCGCCGCCAAACGTCAACCGCCAACATCGCATTTATAAATAGTGCAGTTCATCTAAGCACGATCGCAGTTTTCCAATGGACGCCGCACCGCCTGAAGAAGATCAATATGACTTGGTCGAAACGTTGCAAATCGGTTTATTTTAGAACCATCAAAACTCGCAAATTCAAAGAATTAATCCCAGCTCGTTAGATAATACGAGCACTAAATCGTATTATTATTAAATCCATGTTTAAATAAATGGGGAATATGAAATTAATAAACAGCTCCTATTAAGTAATTTTAGTGCATATATTTAACCCTTTGCACTCGTAATTATTCTTGAGACAGTTGGCCAGTAACTCGGAATTTTTTTTCACATTCGATCAAGATGAATTTTTTTGATGAAAATGTGTTTAAATTTAACTAGAAGGTTCACCATCCTTAAATAAGAAATTTTAAAATATAACCCCTGAATACACCCCTTGACCTAGGATGGGGATGTGGTGACATAATATTTTATTTTTAACGTGTAAAAATAATTTATTGAGACTACTAAGAATACTTAACTGTAGTACACTACATCACATTAAAAATCTAGGAAATATCATTATATAAACAATATTTAAGGGCGGAACGTAATGCCGGCACCTCCACCATAGCAATACATATCTGTTATATTGATGAGAATTTACACAATTTCATTAAATTATTTTAATAAAATTTCGAAGTAATTTTATATTTACAATAGCCAGATATCGACTAATATAAAATTTGTATTCCGCACAAAAGTAAAATACGTATTTCATGTTTGATTGATACAAGGAATAAATTCCTTTACATTGAAGAATATAAAATATACATTATTATTTTTTTCCATCTTTCATTTTCACAGGGTAACGACCTTGTAGGCCTATCAGTCATCTGATTATGATTAATGTTTCTTTTTAATTAAATTTTCTAGAAAGCGCTAATTAAAGAGAAAAAAAGCAGGAACTAGAAATTGTGTCTTAAGGGAGATTCAAAAGCAATCGTTACATCAACAATGGCATAAATTTGTTTCCTGTTTCCTGGTTATTCGAACGTCTCGCGTTTTATTAAGACAGTTGTCGTGCTTCTTCGAACCGTTTCCAGCACGGGAAATGTACACGAGATGCGGTGCAAAATATTGTATTCACGTGGACCGTGAACGTGTCATATGACTGATATCAGTCATCAATACTTTAGTAAACACGTTTTTATTTGTTTGCATTAAGCACGGATAAATAGGATTTCTTCCGCAGCACATGCCGAAGCCGCTTATTCCTGACCCGTGTAGCAAACACAGATCACGTGGCGAAATGCCACATAGAGTATTTCAGAATGGAATATTCACTATACGTTTTGCCGTAACGTATGTAAGTTCCATAGAATTGTTCCTTACTCCATAATCTTACTTCAGATCTGATGTAAATGTTTATTAAAGTATTTATCTCAATAAATCGAAGGATATTTAATATCAATTAATTCACTTGATTCACCTGGGATAAAACCTAATAAATCTTTTGTTATAATTAGTATAACTATATATAATTTTAAATGCCTTTTGAATATTGTAGCGTTGGCTCTGAAAAAATGTGCCATAATGCCGCGATGAGCCAGAGATCTGGTTAAGCAAAGTTGATGATCCTGTTGTTATTAATATCTTTAACTTCGTTTAAGTAAATGGCGCATATTATCATATATACAAATAATACAATACAAATTTATTATTAATGTAATCTACATTTGTATGAAGAAAAAGTCTCAGGTTATCTGAATTATAATTAGGTTTATTGTGCATTATTATTTTTTACTGTTTTTCAAATAAATAGATCACCTATCCTTTAAAGTAACAAGCTCATTTACACACAAACAAATACACAAATGACACATGGCAGAAGGACCACGTGGTCGATAGCCAAACACTACTACTAATACTACTACTAAATACTAGATCACCGATGAACATTTTTTGTTGTATTTTCTTGAAATTAGTAAACTTAATTGTATTTATTTATTTAATTATAAACTAGCATTGAATTATATTTAACTTTCGGGCTGAAAGACTAAAGGTCGATGGAAAAAAAGAAGAAAAATAACATAGTAATTGTCCTATTATCAGATGTAATGAGTTTGAAGTGTTTTCAATGTCTGCATTTTTTATAATTTCGCCTATTTTGTTTCTACTTAACTCACAATCATTTACCCGTACAATTAATCAATCAAACAAGGAACAGCAAGGAATTAGAATTATTAGAATAAGGTCCAAAATTTTCACAACAAATAAATTCAAAAAAAACTTTAATTTTCGAAAAAAAGTTAGCATTAAAGAATGAAATCTATTTTGTCCTAGATTATACGGTTTTAATAAAATTCACAAACCTGACGAACTAATCGGAACAGTTGTTAAAAAATTATTTCGTAGTAATGATTGCAACTATCATTATGATTAATATTATTAATTTTATTACCATCTGAATTGGTTTTATTTTTACGCTACGGTGACTAGGTATAAATTCCGATGTGTTATCAGTGATATATAATATGTCAAATACACTCACCTCTACACTCATATACTTCTATAAACCAGCCAGTATTCAGAGTATCCAGTGATGCATGATATCCAGAGATGAGATTTAATGTTAGTATTTGCCACGAATCATAAATGAATCGATAAATCATAATATATTTCATATTAGGTCTGTAATTCATCTACTGAATTCTTGTTTCATTGAATTAACGTTTATGTATAAATTACTGATCTTAATAATTCATAAATAAATATAAAATGAGACGACCATTAAATTTTCTTATTGTAACTGTCGTAAGAAAATTATTTATATTATCATAGAGAATTTTTAAAATGTTAAACAAATTATAAATTATACTTTAAACAGTGAATCACCTATTTAAATATATTGTGATTAAGATAGCAGTTAATAGTTTATATTACAAATATTAGGTTGTTAACTATGAAATGGAGCAAACAATGCACATAATTAAATTCGATTTTTTTTCCAATAAAAACTTTTTATTTTTAATAAAATTATGCACCCATATTATCTATGCACTTTACGTTTTAGAGGTAACTCATTTATCCTTTTGCAGCAGAAGCTCGGAGTTGCATTTTTTTCCAGTTAAACGATTCAGTTTTCATCACACATAACAATTCGATTAAAAATGTTTCGGCTTTGTTGCAAGAAATTAGATCAGTCAATTTATGAGGCAAATGAGTCAAGTTCGTTTGCTTTGATATATTGTACATTAGTGATAATTTATGTCATTATGCACCTGAGTCTTGGGTCGACCACGTGGTTCAATAGACAGGTCGAAATCACCCGAACGAAATTTTTTAAACCAACGAGCTACAGTCGCGTTTGTAGCCACTTTAATGCCTAACACACTATTGATATGGCGACTGCTAATTCATGTTGTGGCTTCACGTTGGAAATCATACTTTATTAACACAAGAATTTCGCTGATTTCCGTGGTTTCACTCAATCGCCTATACAAAAGGACTATTTAATTCAAAATGTTTCAAACTGAAATATGCGTTAGAAAGAGGAAAAAATGTACTTTCGCACGAAAAATAAATTATTTGGAATTGGAATAAATAACATGAAGTTTGCTCCATTTCATAATTGACAACCTAATATTTATAAAAAGAAACTTTATCTTTTGTGCTTTTTTGAGTATTAAAATACATATTTGTATTACTTTCAGCAAAAGTAAATAGGAGCAGAACCTACAAACGGGCCATAAAATAGATTTTAGAAACACCAAAACTCTTGCAAGAATGGGTCATCTAAACGAACGAATTATTCGGGAGGCAATTGAGATCGAGATACGACCAAGGTCAATGAACCGAAGAGATGACTCACAGTGCCTGCCGATTACGTGGAAACCGGTTCTTCGAACGGAAAATCACCGGACACGTACCAACACAGACACCACAAATACATATACACAACACGCACGCGCACAAACAACTACAAACCGGAAAATGACGCGCAGCCAAACAAGAAGGAACGCAGGTGGAGGGGAGGGGCTACATATATAAATAATCCGCTAACCCGACAGCAGACCAGTATTACCTTGACCATACAAGAGTAAGCACTTGAAAAAGATGGCAGAGAGACCATCGAAACGTCGTGAATATAATTTACAAACCACGCGGAGTATAACCCGAAAACCAGCTACAACATTGATGAATTCTGATAACCCACTTTCTTTGGAAGATATAGGGCCACAAAATTTCCGATAATAATATATTATTACCAAAAATTACATGAACAGTTTCTTAATTTACAAAAAACTGTTACTAATAACTATCTCCAGCAAGGATACATAAACCCAATATTTTTTTCGTTAACAGCCGAACTCTTTCAAGAACACAATGGTCTTTTTTAATTGTATTACATCTAGTAATTAACCGATTTTGCAAGTCTTCTACATTTCCAGTGAAGTAGCATAAACTAATGAATTTACATAGCATCATGAGAAAGAATTCGGGGATCGAACAGTCCATAAGTGTGGTTCTACTCGAATTTTGAGTATGTTTTCATTTTTTTAATATAAACAATATATAAAAATAAGTTATTTTCTAGACATTCAATCTTCAGGCGAAGAAAAAGGTTTAACTTCAAAACTTCAGTTCAAAATTTGTCGAATTAATGTATAAGCGTACCTTATTTATTTTCTTGTTTTAATTCTGTGCCAACAAAAAACTTGTTACATACAAAAATAATATAAATAATATTCTATCCATCCAAAATTTAGACTGCTCAAGAATTGTTCAACCTAGATGATGTTCCACTCGTACCCAGAATTTGCTGACGCTGCTGTCGAACAAGAATCCATCAGAATATAAAAAACACTTTAAAACACTTTTATAATATCTAAGTTAGTGTGTCTAAGAACTTGATTTAAAACCCGCTATCATTTTATAATAAACTCCTATGTTTGTATTTTTTACATGTGCATACTTTTTTGTGCCAACTTTTGTTAATATTCTATAAGAGCATGTGTGATAAAGACAAATATAATAATAATAATAATAATGATTATAAGTCTGTTATTTCTATTCATAAATGCCTTCTAAATCAAAGTGAGAAAATTTCAAAAAATGCCTTCATCGACATAACCTATTCACTCACAACATGTAAATTCATTTTATCACATCATCCATCATAATTAGAATAAAATGAACAGAAACACTAACAATTAAAATATTGTATATATTGTATTATTTCTACAAATAATATAAGCCAAATTAGTTTAAGCTATCAAGAAATTAATTAACAATTCAAAAGAACAAAGAGCGGGAATCTTATTATCTTACCAAAGAACTTAAAATATATATAAAAACAAATTAATTAAAAGAAACATACGTTACTTTTATCACGCTTTGAAAATTTTGATAACAGTGGTCGTTTTTTTTATTTATTCATTTACGTATAATACATACTTAAATTAACTTAAACTAAATAAGGTAACATAATGATTTAAAATAAGCTCAACTAAAATAAAATGGATATCATTAAAATAGAGTGAAAATTAAATATTATAAGAGATAATATTAATTAAAATATTATAAATTAGACTTAAGTGCCCTTCTAAATTGGTAATATCCGTAGCAACGAGGAAGTGAACAATATAATATTTTAAGGCATATTGGACTAAGTTCCTTTGACAGATGCCACACAAAACCCCATACTTTCGTAGCTTTGTCACATATAGAAATAATGTGATTTCTGAAGGTTAATGCGCTATCAAATAAAATACCAAGATCTTTGATTGTGTTAGTCCTAGACAAAGGAATTGAGTCTAACATATAATCAAATTGAGTACAGTATTTCGATTTATAGAAAGAAATCACACTACACTTAGCAATATTTGAATATAGACGATTAGCCTGGCACTAGTTATTAACATTATCTAAATCAATTTGTAATCTGTTACAATCGCTTTTAGTTTGCACATCTTGATATATTTTCAGATCATCCGCATACCTTACACATTTCCCAAATTTCACAACATCAACAAGGTCATTGATAAAAAGTAAGAATAAAACTGGACCAATATGTGTGCCCTGTGGCACACCTGACGTGACTGAAGTAGGGAATGATAAAAAGTTATTAATTTTACTTGCCGAGTCCGATTTGTAAGAAAAGAATTTAACCAAGATAACCTAGCATCATTGACGCCTAGCAATTTTAACTTGTGTAGTAGAATAGTATGGTCAACTCTCTCAAATGCTTTGGGAAAGTCGGTGTAGATAGCATCTACCTGTTTGTGCTCTTCCAAAGCATTTGATAGGAACTGTTTGAATTCAAGGAGATTCGAGGTGGTTGATTTGCAACTCTGAAAGGCATGTTGAATATCTAACCTAAATAATCACTTACCATTTTGTCGAGAAGTTTTGGAATCGCCGATTGTAAGGAAATGCCACGGTAATCCTCAGCAATAACGCGATTACCCTTTTTAAAAATAGGGCGTAGAAGCATGATTTCCATTTATCCGGGAAATTTCCACAGCTTAGGGATCTTGTAAATAAAATATGAATCGGGTAACATAGTGAATAAACACAATTGTTTGGACGAATATAACTTTTTTTGAATATTATTATTATTGATCTCTATATTTTCATTTATATTTGCTAATTCCTCATTTTATATTTTTATTAGATTTTAACGACCCTGCTGAAATGAACATTTCTTGAATATTTAATTTTATTATGTTATTGTGCCCGGGTCTATTTCCCACGCTCGGACGCAGTAAAGGTGGATTAAGGGCATTTTTTGTTGCTGGCCATGTGCGGCGGTCGTGTTCGGGGCTTGTCCGTGTTAGTTGCCTTTGCGCCGAGTTTTGCCCGAGCACGGGTGGCGTCCTTACTGCGCATATCGCATAGAACCCCCCACTGTTTTTAAGCTTTGTAAATATTTGTTAGTTTTAAGAGAACAGTTACTTTCTCACTCTCGATAAAATAAGTTCGTTTATAAATACATTGTACAATATTACGTCTTTGGATAATAGATGTGTTAAACTAAACACCGTGGTTTTTATTATCCGCATTAGAAACAGGGCAAAGTCCTTAAACCAGGAGGAACCCAAATTTACCCAAACAACAATTGATCAGCAAATTTGTTGGTACACCATCAGGTCCAGTGCAATACGTATTCTTCAAGGCTAATATTTGATTGAAAAGATCGGCAATGGAGATAGATAAACTTAAATTGAGGACTTGATGTGAAAAACAAAGTAAAAGAACAAGAGAAAGTGTGTAAATTAAATACGTGGCCAGAGAAGAAGAGAACATATTATAAAAAACAATGAAACATAGACATAGAAAATATACATTTAATTTAAAAGGCAAGAAGCTTAAATCGACCAGGCTGACTGATGGCAGACGAGTGGTAAAGTGCGAAGGTCTGGGGCTGGTTTTATACGGTGATCTTGGGTACCACGGCTTTGTTTCGGTCACATAGGCCCTTTGCCGAAATGGGCACGTCCTATTTTTCCGCACTGGCAGCTACACATTTTGGAAAATTATCTCATTTGGATTATTTTAATAATGCGGAATTTATGCAAATTATTATAAAGAGCAATGGATAGTTCATAAAATGGATTAAAATGTAATTACGCATTTGTTACGACGACGACAATTGGCATCGCCGACTCAGATTTTTCCGGTAATTTTTGTTTGTTACGATTGAAATCAGAGACTTACACATTTGCTTTTTAGTTCAAAAACGGCTGTTATCAAAATTTTCAAAGAGTGATAAAAGTTTTTAAAATAAATTTTCTAGTAAAATGTGGAAAAATAAATGTAGATTTACAAGCAAACAAATTTTAGGAACACCCTGTATAGTATGGTTCCGTCGGTCCGATCGAAGTGATAAATTGTCTGTGTAATTTACTTGATGTTAGTTTAGTCTGTACCAAATTGCAGCACTTTACCAGCACAAAGGTATTGAAAATATTTAGAAAAATTTGATAAAATTTTTAACATTGATGGCGTCATCATTTTCACTCTAGTATATGTGGTTAATTTTATTCCCCGAGTCATAGAAACATCCTGTATAAACTAAATAAAAATAGTTTGACAATAAAAGATAAAAACGTAATTTGAATTAATGTAATTCTATTCTAATGTCATTGACAAAAGTATTTAATAGTACAGAAAAATAAGTACAAATATTAGGTTCTCTTAAAAAAATACAAATTAGATCAAAATATTAGAAATTTATGTCTAAAATTATATTTATATCCATTCGGGTTTTTACACCCACAGTCATATTCATACGTAGAAAGTATTTATCATAAATAATAATCCGCTTTATATTCTAACACTATCTAAGTCATCATTAGTACTAATTAACTATTATAAAATTAATTATATGAAAACAAAGTGAACTTCCATTGTTTCATTAATGGAACTTTACTTGTTCTTTCTAATTGATGTTATTGTATATTAGACCACCACTGCCTTTTAAGACTAGCGCTCAATCTGATTTAGAATTAAATCCAATTAGCCGATATTCCAAGTGGAAGCGAACAGATTTACTGGGAACGAACTGCTCCCAGCGTATGGATTTGTTCTCGGGGTGGACGGTGGGGTGGCGACTCCTCACACCATCCAGACTGTACTTCCGGTTTCCCGGATTCGGCCGGTCGTTCACCCTAAGCTGCAGTAACCCACTGCTGCTGCATCCATACTGCTGCATAATCCGCCCTCCACTATACTCCAGCTTCCTTTTACTGAAAATGGGATTTTAAATTTTCACAGGATACGTCGAGGGGCGAGCGAGAGCTTTTTGCTTTAACTTTTTGTGTCCGTTTTGTTAAAACTTACTTTTCGGTGCTTGTGGTAGTTTGTGAGCCAACTCTAACTATGTTTCAAATTATTATATCATCTATAAACATTTTTAAACTTGTACATACAAATATAGAAAATTATATATGTTGTATAATAATCAAGACTCTCTCTTGTTTCAGTTATGTGTAAATTTTAAAGTGAAATTAATCTGATTCAAATATTCTTACTATATTATGCATATTTTTAATAATAATTTAATTAATTTAAAAACGAACTAATATTGTTTTTTATGATACTACATGGTACAAGGTGATTAAATATTATCTAAAATTAATCATGGATGAAGAACGTTATGTAAGTTTATAACTGTGCTAAAACAGGCATGTGATTTGACGTAGTAGCATTTATTAGGGCTCTTATTATTAAGTACATAAGCAGATAGTTTGAATGAATAATTAAGAAGAAGACACGATGATTTTGTTATAGCTTTAATTGCAGATTTAGTGTATTGTATTAACTTTATAATATTTGAATTACAGTAAATTAATATAATTAATGTTTCTTAAGTTTTTACATGTAAAGAAAAATAAATAAATAAATAAAGTTCTAAGACTGATATCTTAAAATTTAAAAAAAAATCTTATAACAGAATGAAAGACTTCGGCCGATTATCGATTGTAGCTCTTTGGCAATGAGTTTCAACCAATTGTATTATTATAATCTAAAACTAATTTAGAATAATTCAATAGAATGTTATTTTAAGGTACGACCATTTTCTAATAATATATTATGCACAAATCCGTGTGTGTTTTCAACACTAGAATATAAGTTTACGATGAATGGTTTATTATTTATTAAGGTATTAAGTAAACAATAATGTAAGTCGTATGTACATAAAAAAATAGATAATGTAACAAAGTTAAAATGGCATAACAATTCACTTCAGTCTATGAGCGATACATTACATCTTCTGCATGATGCAATGGCAAAATACCCTAACTTAAAACTCGAATATCCTAAGTTTAAGGACAAATATGTAACCGCCCTTGTACAGCTCAAAAAGAAAGCAAACGCATAATTGACCAAAGATTCTAACAACAAATCAAAAGCAATATGGTCTTAAAAATTACTACTTTTAAACATTGATCCAATTGATTGTATGTTAAATGTAAATAACCCCTAACTTATAGGTTTAAATTCAAAGAGGTTTCCCAAAGTACTATGCGTGATACAATAACAAAATTGCAAAACTCAAAATATGGAGATATGGACGGGCTTAATGTGAGCATATTAAAGGGTATAAAAGAAGCAATAAACAATCTTCTAATTCAGTTGGTAAATTTATGTATGATCTCAGGCGTTTTTCTGAATTGCTTGAAGCGAACTTGTATTGTACCAATACAAAAAAATGGTTATCCTAATGATACCTATTATTACAGACCCATCTCACTCTTGCCGATACTATCCAAGGTGCTAGAAAATATTTTGTTTAAACAAATCATGGAACACTTTGAAGAACATTTTTTCCAACGAACAATATGTCTTCCGCAAGAGCAAATCAACAAAGAATGCAATCGTTACCTTTGTAAATGAAATTTATAAAGGATTTAAAAATAGTATGTACTCTGCTGCCACGTTTATAGACCTAACAAAGGCATTCGATTGCGTCTCGTATGTGAGTTCTTGAGGAAACTATATTTTTACTAATTGACTTGCAAAGTTATAGATTGCTAGGTAGTTGTCTACCTGACAAGAAAAATTACATAAAGATAAAGAACAGCCTCTCCGACGAGTTAACTATTAAACAATCCCTCGAGGATCGATTTTGAGACCATTGTTTCTTATTTACATAAATGACCTTCCCAAGCTCAACAATGAAGGGTCATTTGTATTATATGCAGAAGGTACAACACTAAAACACAACCACATAAAGAAAGAAACGGCTCTTAGCAATAAAAATTCGCTTGTTGGACAATCAGTTAGCAGCTTTCTTGCCAAATTAATGGTTGATGTAAATAAGACCGCTAAGATTTCTCGGCATTCGTCTCGACTCTTGGTTAAATTGGCATAACCAACAGGATCATCTGTCCGGCAAGTTATACATTAGTATTTACAGGCTAAGACAACTCAAACATTATCTACCTAGGGAAGTATTTGAGAAATTCTTAAGCATAAATTGAAAGTCACTGGCATACAGCATCTTAATTCACTCCGTAATCTTGTCAAGACTATTTGGTCTCCAAAAAAGAGCGATTAGAATTGTAGACTCTTTACAGTACCGAAGTGATATTTTGACTGTACCTTGCTTATACATACATTATTCAATGTTTAATATATGTTCATAATAATATAATTTTATACACAAATGATGAACATCTTAACATTTATACACAATTCATTCATATTCTATACTGAAACCGCTTCCGATTAAATAAATCTCAAAATGGCTTCCAAGGGCCTAAATCATATAATCTGTTACCAAATAATATTAAATAACTTCTTAAAAAGAATTATATCATGTTCTATTTATGCGAAAATACATGTTAAATCATTAGAATTTTTACATTTTAATCATTGTAGATGCTCTTTAATCCAGTTTGGATTTTTAAATTGTATAAATGTATATTGTGATAGTTTAATTAACTTATTAGTTTTATTTGGTAACTATTTCATGTGTTTTTATTTTATTACTGCCTTCTAGTATATTGATTATTATTTTTATGATTTTAATATGTTATTAATTTATTTATTTTTTTATCACCTAGTAGGTCATCCCACGCTACCTCTGACTTGTGTACACATTCCTTCTGTTGTTTAGCACGAACACAACGTACACAAGTTAGAGGTGGCGTGGGATCACAAACTATTCGCTGTTAGTTCTTGCATAAAGTTTGGAGAAATATATTTGCTCACTAGTTTGAATGTATTTATTTCTATAAAATAATCTTTAACTTATTAAAATAGATATTTCATCAACAAAAGAAAATAATAAAAATTTCGTTATTGATATATGTTTACCCTAAACTTGATTCATCCAATATAAATATAGCTCTTGTTACTGTCCCTATATACGTAATATATATAGGGGGATAAATTAGTCTCTTATAAATCTACTGAGTAATTTTTTATGAAGTGTGTACAAATTTCAAAACAATTATATCCATGGGTGGGAAATTGTACTGCAGCATAAATTAATTAATTTTTTTAAATTTAGTCACTAGTAATTCTAACATTACAATCGCCATGTATCTTATTTTTGATCATATCTATGAAGGTATACGTAAAATTAATTATAAATTACAACATATGTTTTTAATGCGTTTTTTAAAATTTGTAACGTTTTATTTACAAACTTTCCTTTAATAACACCACTGGTCCAAGCTATTTTTAAATACGTTATCCTCTTGAGTAACGTATGATTAACTCGTTAATAGTTAATAGTAGTAACATATTTATTAACAAATTTTGTGCATATTTACATTGAAATGATGCATAATGAATGAGGTGTTAATGTATTAATTTCTCAAGAGTCCAGCGGTTTTTCTGCCTTGTTTTGTTCAGTCATATGGCGTTAATGCGAAAAAGGATGATATAAAAGCGAATATGGTTTAATTCGGATTTTTAAATTTAGGATTTATACTAGGGTTCCTAGGAAGACAATATTGGGATAGTATATGGAAGTTAAAATGATTTTTCGAGAATTTTTCTAAATCGAAGGCGTTCTAGGATGAGGATAACTAAAGTAGTATCATAGAGGAGCTGGTTAGAAGGATTGTGCAAAGGATTAAGAGGATGATGGAGTTTTGTTAGAATTGAAGGGATGCTCGTTAACTTCAATATTACGGGAGGTTGGATTGCTGGTAATGGGATAGAGGCAACCATAGTCCAGTAATGGACGGCAGATCAACTTATATATTTTTACGGCTGTTGTTGTATTTATACCATGATTTTGGTGTGTTAAACTTATAAAGCATTTTGCCCTAGAAGTAATTTTGCTTTTTATTATGGGCATATGTTTTTTAAAATAGATTTTTTGATCTATGGTTATGCCCAAGTACTTAACGGAAACTGACACAGTTTAGGAAATATGAGGGGAATTATTGCTGCGAAGATAAGGGATTAGGAGCTATAATTTGTGGGGATTGATTTTCATGCGCCATTTCGCAAACCATCTTTGAAATGAGTCAATAAGCTCTTGAAGGAATTGAATGGGTTTTGGTAGTGTCGGATCATGTGTCATTTGCAAATTTCAGGAGGAATTTGGACGAATTAAAGTAGATAGGATCAGGGATGTAAACATCAGCACAAAAAATGTTATATAAGAGAGGTGACAGGAAAAAGCCTTGAGGGACCACTTTTTGGGGAGTAAAGGAAGAGGAGAATGAATTATAAATTTTGACTTTTAGTTATCTATCGGAGAGGAATTGATAATGAAAACAATATAAGGAGGGATATTTAGGACGTGGCACTTGTATAATAGGCATTGATGCCAGACAAAACCTGGACATCTAAAAATAGGGCTGCAGAAACTCTGTCTTCAAGGTGAGATATTTGAATATTTGAAACAAGAATAGAGAGTCGCGTCGAGAGATCGACGGGGAAGAAAACCAAATTGGTGTTTGGGGATGTGGTTAGAAATTAAAGAAAGGATTTTGATTTTGCAGAGGGATTCATAGATTTTTTCCAATAATAGGTAATAGTGTGACTCATTGATATTTTCTCGGAGTTTGAGAATAGTTGCTTTTTGTTATAAATACAGGGTGTCCCGTTAATATGGGGAAATGGCTGGTCCGCCGATTTCTGGGGCCAAAATATGTTGATTTAACCCAACATATCATATCCAAAAGTTGACGGTTAAGGCGGAATTTGTCTTCACAGTTCCAAAATTTTTTATTTCTTTTGTTTATAAAATTTATTATTTATAACTACCATAATATAATACATTTTTTCAGTTATTATGGCTATTAGTGATTGACAGGAAGTATAAAAAACAGTAGTGCTACCACTTAAAAACTAAAATATTTTTTTATTTGTGCATCCAATAAAAACTAAAAAGAAATACTATATAAAAGAGCATTCAATTTAAAAACTTTTTTGTCTCTTAATAATATTTCATATCTTGTACGGTTTTTGCACAAAAAAATAAAATATGAATATAGTATAGTCAGTAATAAGTAAATCAACTTACTCAATTGAATAAAAATTAATTAACAACAATTAATAAAATAAATCAAAACAACATCTAACACTTTTGAAACAATTTCCTTCGCAAAATCCTAATACAAGCAAGATATGATATGATGATATATATGAATATTTATGAACGATAATAAAGTTAAAAATTAATTATTAAAAATATCTCAGTAATTATTTTTATACATAATTTACATTTCTTAAACAAAGACGGCCACAAAAAACATGTATTTTCGATTTGATGGAAAACTAGATTTTGTTTTTACTAGTTAAAAAAATATATTTTAATATAAGATATCAAATATTATTAACAGACAAAAAAGTTTTTAAATTAAATAATCTTTAAAATAATATTTTTTTAATTTTTATTGGATCCACCAATAAAAAAATATTTTAGTTTTCAAGTGGTAGTACTACTGTTTTTATACTTCCCGTCAATGAATAATGGCCACAATAATTAAAATGATGTATTATATTATGGTAGTTATTAATAATAAATTTCATTCAAATCGAGTAAAGCATTCAATTTTTATAAACAAAAGAAACAAACAATTTTGGAACTTTGAAAACAAATTCCGGCTTAACCGTCAACTTTTGGATATAGATGTGTTAAATCCACATATTTTGGCCCCAGGAATCAGTGGTCCAGCCATTTCCCCTCATTAACGGGACACCCTGTATAGTATAATATGGTAACACATAAATTAAGATTAAAGTTAAAAAAATGTCTCTGCGAGTTAATTCAAATATTTATTATATCTCTTCTTGGAAATGATCCAAAACGATAATTAAGAAAATGTTTCTCGATCATTTCTTAAGAGAGTTAGATATAAGTATAATCTATAATTTATTATCTATAGGGTCCGCCAATAAGGGCGCGTGAACTTTAAAATTGAATAAAACAAGTTGTGTGTGAGGTAGAAACGAAATTTATTTTTCATTCGAAAGGGTATTCGACCCCATTAAGTATGGAAGATAACATCGTTCAAATGACCACCGCGGCTCCGTTTGGTAGCCCGGATCCGGGAGGTCCAATTTTCGATGACTCTGGAGCACATATCGGCCTCAATTTGAGCGATGGCGTTGCGTATGTTGACTTTGAGGTCATCGGTGTTTAGAGGCTTGTTGGCGTAGACCAGCGACTTGAGATAGCCCCAGAGAAAAAAGTCTAAAGCCGTTAAATCGCACGATCTCGGTGGCCAGTTGATATCGCCTCCGCGCGAGATGACCGGAAATCGCTCGTGCAGAATGTCCATTGTGGCATGGGCTGTGTGGCACGTGGTGCCGTCCTGCTGGAACCACATGTCGTCCGTGTCCATATCATCCAGTTTAGGCCAAAAGAAGTTGGTTATCATCGACCTGTAGCGCTCCCCATTGACGGTTATGGCCGCCCCAGCTTCGTTCTCGAAAAAGTACGGACCGATGATGCCGCCGGCCCAAAATCCACACCAAACAGTGATTTTCTGGGGATGCATTGCCACTTGGTGGACCTCGTGTGGGTTGTTCTCACTCCAAATGCGGCAATTTTGCTTGTTCACATACCCGTTCATTCAGAAATGAGCCTCGTCGCTGAAGATGATTTTTCGGCCAAAATGGGGGTCTGCTTCCAACTGCTCCAGAGCCCACTCAGCGAACGCCCGACGCTGTCTGTGGTCGTTTATCTTGAGCTCCTGGGTCAATTGGATTTTGTACAGGTGCAGACCCAAATCCAGATGCAAAATTCTGCGAGTTGATGTCTCCGAAAGGCCAAGTTCCTGTGCACGACAAAAAATGGACTGCCTCGGGTTCTCACGCACACTCTCACGGACAGCAGCGATATTTTCGTTCGATCGGGCGTTTCGTCGACGTGTCAGTGTTGGCTGGTTGTTTACTGAACCAGTCGACTCGAATTTGCCCACCAATCGACGGATAGTCGACTCTACAGGCCGATCATCGCGACCGTAAAATGGGCGAAGTGCGCGGAACGTTGCTCGAACTGATGACCCATTTTTGTAAAACAATTTAATAATTTGCACGTGCTGCTCGACACTCAAACTTGCCATGGTGATTTGGGGTTATATACTGAACAAATGACAGCAACTTTAACAGCTCTACCTCGAACAACATGGCCGCACCCTTCCGGCAAACTTCGCGCGTCCCTATTGGCGGACCCTTTATTCTAATTGCGCTTGAATATAACGAGGTATTTTGCAAATTTTATTAATATCAAGTACACAATCTTTTTACCTATTCATTTTAATGTATTCACTATACGAGAGTTCCCTTTCATGTTTCAGAATAGGGAACAGAAAGAAAAGGAAGTAATCATCGACATAAGTTTATTGTTTTTCAAAAAATTCTATATAAAGAGATTTTTTCATGGGGTTCAACTGATTTTCAAAATACTTTTTTTCCATTCTGACTGAGATAATTCAAAAATGTGCATTTAGAACGCTTCAGGCATCGAAAAATGTTGACCTCATAATATATTTTTGATTAGCGGAAACAAAAAAAAGTAATTGGGTGCTAAATTAGGGCTTTACGGCGGATGACCCATAATTTGCAGTTTTCTTTTTTGGGCCAATGTTTAAGCTCGCATTGTTCTGATGGAGAATGATGTGTCTTCAACGGTTATGTGCTATTTAGAATTGATTATTCTACGTTGTACTAATACTACAGTTACCACAAACTTTTGTTGGATTTAGCTCATCTTGAATGAGCCAAATGCGCATATATGCATTATTAGTCACCTGTTAAGATATCATAAACGAGTTTTAAAGCAGCGCAATCTTTATTTTTTTGGGCATTTCTTTCAACCACTAGACAGTATCCTTTTTTGAGTGATTGTTAAATTAGATTAGATTTTTTTGGAACAAATCTAATTTTGGATCACCTCCATGAAATTATCACTAAACTAACTACAGCCATGATTGAATTCCGTATACCATCAATACACGGTAGTTTTTGATGATTTTTATAGCCAAAAGTTGAATAATGTTAATTGATGCATCTTTGTTGAGATAATTTAAGTCGAAAGTTATAATTGCACTTCTTTAGTCGATGTAAAAACATTTTGAGTACCTTTACTGACAAAAAAGTCTTTACATTAAATACGTTGGTTGCCAGATAGTGGAACCTGAATCATCTATTCCCGAACTAATAAAGTATCTAGTGATATAACAGAGTATAAATGCTTTTAATGTATTTCAGAAAGCGATTGCATCTTGTTTATCTCAACATATTTTAAATAGTAAAGACATAGACCGGTCGCTCATCATCTGAGAGCGATATTCTCAATGATACAATCTTAAACAGTGATATAATTGTATGTGATGCATGTCACGACTGCAGTGAGTCAAGTGCTAGTGCTAAGAATTCAACGAAGATTATATGAATTCAGAAGACAAATTTGGGTTCATGGCATGTTTCTGTTGTGAAAAGCAAGGCGCACAGCACAGTTCGTAGATGGTGGTTTATACCAATTGATAATTATTACTATATTATCTTCGCTGATTATCCATTCTACTGCACACGTCTCTAATATCTAATCTCGACGATAACTTGATATATTCAGAGTTTTAAAATGAATGCCATTTTTTATCAAAATCCCTACACCACCTCCTCTACCTTGTCTACTGTAACTTGCCCCTAGAACATAGGAAGAAATGTATAATGCAGCTAAAAGATGTTTTATCTTCGATCGTACAGAAAGTAGACGCTTTTTGCGTCATTTTTCATTGTAAAAGTGGCTTTTTAAAGCACTAGTGCTTTTTTACGTTTTTATTGCACGGTAATGTCAAACTGTTTTTATTGCACAGAAATGTCAAATTTGACAGATGAATATATTATAGCACAAATTTTCGACAAAAAACTTAATTTTTTATTAATTGATACAAATAACTAATAAATTATAAATAAAAATATATAATACAAACGAAATGGCGGATTTAGGAACTCCGAAGATTTCATTTAATGCAAGTCGAAGCGATTACAATAAAGCGATCATTTTTTCCATAAATAATAATGGCGGCCACATTTGTGAAACTTGTTTACTGGTTGCTAAGTAACACTTTCATTAGTGCACTGCGGGTAAAATGTTTTCATTAATTGAATTATTGAAATGACATAAAAATATTACTCATAAGAATATATTCTTTGAAATCCTTTACGATCAAAGATAAAATTTTGTAAGACACACGTGTAAAAAGTTCTTTATTGCACTCCTGGCTTTGAAAAAACTCGCTCGTTTCTCGCTCGTGTTTTTAAACGCCAGTTCGTGCAATAAAGCATCACGTTTTACACTTGTACCTTAAATAACTATTTTAACCCACGTTTCAGTTAAACACAAATTAAATCAAGTTTGGAGTAATAAATAAAAATTTGATCAATTTTATTTTCACTTAATGATCCAACATTTACTAATAGCAAATCATGAGTAAAATTTAATTACAATATGTGCTGTAAATTTTTGCTGGTTCTTTTGTTCCGGTAAAATAAAATACGATTTTATTTTAACACCAACTGGCCAGTATTCAGGATTAGTTACTACATCTGCATAATTTTCCGGAACTGATAGCTTCATTTTTGTATATCCTTGGATAATAATGGATTCAAGATATGAATGTACAGATTCTATATTTACATCAACATCTAATCCACTTAAGTAAAAATGTTTGTATATTTTTGCCCCTTTAAAACCGATCACCTTTGTTAAACTCCCATTGATTTAATTATAACACCACTTTTATATTTGATTAACCTATCTTTTGAAAATTGCGTATTTCCTAATAAATTTAAACAAGCAATAACACTGAATAGTTAAGGCTGTTAGTTGTTGAAAGTTCATATTCTATCACTTTGGTAAATTTTCGTAAAATGATAATTTTCTTCGCCTGAACAAGACACAGTGTGTCGAAACAATTGTCGCGAACGGCAAAATAAATATTTGAAAGTGTTATCGTATTTCATTTACGAAAATTTACCAAAGTGAAGCAATAACACTACCAATATATAAAAAAGAATGTCAGAAACACATAAAAAATTACAGAATACGTAGCATTGCTTTGGTATTACTACAAAATTTTCAAACTATGTATGCATCAGAGAATACACGAGTACCTTCATAAATTTAAAATAATCACAATGTCACAGCACGGCTTTCGGAAGTCATTTTCCACTAGCATAGAACTACATGCATTCTATAGTAACATAACAACATACTTAGAAGTTGACGAATATCCTGTTGGAATTTTCATAGATTTGGTTCGAGTTTTCGATTGTATAAATCCCGAGCATCTCTTAGATAAGCTATACAGCTACGGAATTGTTTGGCTCTTACCTTGATAACTGGAGGCAGGGATTAAAAACAGCCATCTCACATTAAATGCTTATAAAAATTACATGTCC
>OZ018398.1:5669540-5698749 GCA_963969525.1 Ontholestes murinus | reverse complement strand
CGCATCATCCTGCTAATTGATTCCTTTCTTCCATAATTACAACGGCTGAAATACCAAATTACTACGTGTTGCATTAGAAATAACGAAATTAAATCTTGCAAGCAATTCATAGCAATTAATGAAACCATTGATAATTTTAAAAATAAAACATAAATCAGATATAATTCTACGCTGTTTGAGTGGTTTTAAATTTAAAAAAGTCATCATATGACTACGACTATATGTCTCACCATATGAAACCACTCGAAAAGATAAACTTTTCAGAAATCTAATCTGAACACGTTCAATTTGCGTACGGAAGATGCGTACTCTAATCGCGTTTTAACCAAAGAACAGAATAAAAGTTTCAAGGTATCAATTGAAAAGTCTCTACCAAATCTCAAAACAAAACCCAATATTTGTAGTGCTTTATGGCAAATATTATTTCTATGTTTGAAAAACGACAATTTTGAATCAAAAGTTACTCCAAGATCCCGAATTTGATCAACCGAAGATAATACATGGCCATTAATAGAGTAGTGGAATAGCGATGATTGGCTTCTGGAAAACTGAATATGAAAACATTTGCTAATATTCAAGTGTAAACGGTTTAGATTGCACCATTCATTAAGATTGTGTAGATCCTCCTGAATTAATAAGTTATCATTAGCACATGATATTGAACGAAATATTTTCAAATCATCAGCAAACAATAATATTTTGCAGTGATAAATACAAGCTGATAAATCATTAATAAACAGTAAAAACAGGATAGGACCACATTGCGAACCCTGGGGTATACCAGATGAAACATTAATTGGACGTGAGACAAAATTATTTATTTTTACATATTGCTTTCTATTACTTAAATAACTAAAAGGCCATTAAGTGATAGCTTGACCAAAGCCAAGGTATGTTAACTTGTTAATAAGTGTGTAGTGACAAACACGATCAAAGGCTTTGGCAAAGTCAGCATACACTGCATCAACATAGTATCCAGATTCTAAAGATCGCAAAATATAAGACTGATAGCATAATAAATTCGTTTCAGTAGATTTGCCTTGGCAAAAACCATGCTGCTCTTTACAAATTAGATGTATACTATACCAATTTAATTGATTAGCAATTAGTTGATCAAATAATTTTGGTATTACCGATTGAATACAAATTCCTCGATAGTTTGTTATATCCTCTCTCTTTCCGCTTTTAAATAATGGTGTAATAAAGCTGTGTTTCCAATAGGTAGGAAAACACCAGAACTAAGTGAAAGATTAAAAATTATATGTAGCGAAATACATAAAGAATACATACAACGTTTCACAAAGTAGCTGGGCAATCCATCAAAACCAGCTGAACAAGAATCCGATAAATTTGAGATAGCAATAAAAATATCCAAAATACTAATTGTAAACGTATTTAAATCAACAGAATTGACAGAATTAATAGCATTACGATCAGACAGAGAGCCAGAACTATCCATGTAGACTGAAAAGTAGGCTTTGATAAGAGATTTTAATTCAGCATTGAACTATTTTGGATACGAATTCGATTTGATATATTTAACATGAACATATTTAGATTCGACAAACGAACAAACGTCATAAAATTTATCGACGAGGGTATTAACATTATCATCATTCAAATAATCACGCCATAAAATATTAGATAAATAATTATTAATAGCATTATAATTCCCAGATTTAAAGTCAAGTACTGGAACAGAAAATTGAAGATTTTTAGAAGACTCCACATTACAAATATATATATAATACGGTGTATGATTTTACCTAAATTAGTAAATATTAAATCTAAATAAAACCCCCCATTATTCGGTATATAATTACATTGTTGCAAATTATGAAATATCATAGTTTCCGCTAAAACATTTGCATATGTACGTTATCGTTAACATTCCAAATAGCAGACGGCAAATTATAGTCACCCAAAAACCCAAATTTATGATCAGCATAACTATCAGCAACATAATCAATTGAGGATCAATGCAATGCATAAGTGTCAATACTTGAATTAGGCGGAATATAAACCGCAGAAAAAATTAATTTAAAACAATTATATTGAACTTTAACAAATAATTCTTCAATATTTGAATTAATGCTTAAACGAGAAGAGTCAATTCCGCATTTAATAGTAATTAAAACACCGGCTTTTTACACTAGTTTCAGAAGATCTATCTTTTCTAAATATAATGTAAGCGAAAAGACCCAATTCACTGTCCAGGATTGAATCATCCAGCCACGTTTCAACGATCACAATAACATCATATTGGCACACATTCGCATTTAATTTCAAATTATGAAGTTTGGTACGAATCCCTCCAGCGTTGTGAAAGTAAATACTTAGTTTTTTGGACTCCTCCTAGATTCCGTTGAGACAATAGACGGAAAACCATTAATATATTTTATATTTATCGATCTGCAAGTTCATTATTCAAGTCTTTTAAATGATCTCGCTGCAATTTTGTTCTATCGTTGGTAAATCTTACTGGACCAGAATTGAAATATCAAGATGCTTTAAGTAATTTTAGTGCCAAATTCGGGTCACTAAAAATAATTTTCACTGGCCTAGGCTTAGCACATAATTTACCAAGTCGAATAACTTTAAGAGGATTGAAGGAATCGATGTGAGTTTCAACTATAGATTTTATCGCAGCTGTATCTTTAACAATTTTATCTTCAACAGTGCCTGAAGACTCTGGTAGGTTGAAAACGAGAACATTTGAAGCCCGGTGCTGTCGATCTTCTATTTCTCTTACAATATTTAACATCGAAACATTATTGGTATTAGACCCAGCTGCTTGTTTCAATTTAGACATTTCATCCCGCAATGATTTGTTCTCATCTCTTAGGGATTGAATTTCCATTGTTAAATTACGAAGATCATCCCGAATGGAAGAAAAAGTACGTTCTTGAAGAATTATTAATTGTTTGTCAAGAATGGAAGCTATGGTTGACTCGAGAGATGATAAAGTAATCACGTTGTCATTCGTTACTGAAAAACACGTAAAACATAACCATTTTTCCTTTTTGTCTGCATTATTTTTCTCAATTAAATTAAAACATGCTAAATGTTTCCATTCGTTGCACTTATTACATTCCAGCGCCGGTGTTCTTTTATTAATATTGCATTTACAAGTAACACAAACATGAGCCATTTTAATTCACTATGGATTTTATATTAATATAGAAATAAATAAAGGGAAATAAACAAATTAAAAAATAAACAGGGAACACACTTCACACCCAGGGGCCGATCAGGGTGACTAACTAATACAAACAAATAAGGCCACGGAAGGGTAACATAAAATAAATGAAACACAAGGAAATAAAATATTTGCTTGAAATTAAATATATATCACTAATCTGTATTAATATTCAATCGATTAAGGCCGAAAAGGTAAAAAAAAGTGTACCAAATATCGGCGAGTTTTTATATTAATCGCGTTAAACGCTATACGTTTAACCTCTCACTCATCAATTTAATCACTATAACTTCTTAATTATAATGAAAATAAGCCATACACTTACATTTAATAATGCACAGTTCATCCAGCTAATAATATAATGAAGGTAAGTTGAGGTTTGAATTTAAAATTTTTCAAATTATATTTAGATTATAAATATAATTATGGCTTTAATCCTTTTGTTTAAGAGATATAATAAATAATAAGTTTTATATAATTTATAATAAATTTAAAAATACGAAAACATTTCGTAAATCTACAACAATGAGTTCATTATTGTGTCAGTTGCCGTACATATCTGAGTAAGTTATTTATATTTCATTACATTTTTATTTTAGTAAACGTTTTTATTTATATTTGAAATCAATTTTAAAATAAAGCTGTACTGAAGAAATCGAGAGATCGAAACACGTGTCTGCAGATGGTTATAAATTGAGTATTGAATTATTTAATTGCTTTTACTAATTTATTTTATTTACATCAACTTAAATTAGTTTTTTGTTCCAAATTTATCATAATATAGTCACTCACAAATTATTTAACGTACATTAAATCATTTTTTTCATTTTACAGAAAGAAATACGTTCAAACTAGTGTTGCTTTGATAGTTGTACTATTTGTAACACGCAAATTAATTTGTATTATTCAATGTCTGTCGAAGTATTAGCTAGAGAAGTAGTTGTTTCAAATTAATTTGTTTTGTAGTCCTAGTAAGACTCATTGTTGTAGATTCACGAAATGTTTTCGTATTTTTAAATTTATTATTTAATTTTCTACAACGAACTAAAGGATTTTAATACATTTTATTTATATAATTTATTATTTAAATTCTGTAATTATTTCTAAAAAATTAAAACTAGGTGTATATGTATAATAGTAGTAGTATTGTTTTTGGCTACTACTAGCCCTTTCGTCATGTGTCATTTGTGTATTTGTGTGTATGTAAATGAGCTCTTTACTTTAAAGAATCGCTCCCGTTACTCTAGGCCATCCAACTGCTGACGCGAACTAACGTTGCTGCACTTTCGCCAACGCTAGTTCGGCCACAGCCGAATGCGCCTCCACTGGCTTGTTAGGTACAATATTATATTGTAAATAAGAAATAAATAAAAATGTTATTTCTCGCTGTCTGCGTTAAGAGTTTTACACCAACATAAAAAGCTACTTTTAATTAACATTTAATTAAATTACAATATTTTTCCAAGCATGAATTACATTTGGTATTTATGAAAGTGCAGAAATAAAAAAGAAATATTATAACGCTTTGACATTTCCCTTACACCGTACAGTTATTGAATTACATAGCACGGATGCAGTATATTGGTTTTATTAAGAAGTAATAATATTTCAGTAAAGTTCAGAGGCACAAAGGAATACAGTAATTTGATTTGGTTTATATCTAATGCAGCAACAGAAAGGGAAATTAAAGTGCTAAGAAAACAATCACGGAAATAAAATAATAATAACTTATTAATATTGGAAATTGTTATTACCAAGAATAATTTAAAAAATGTCTAAAAAATTATTAGTTGTTAGTCACATATATACATACTACAATTAAATTAATATAAATTTTGTATAAAAATGATAAAATAATAAAATTCAATGGTCAAGAAATATTTTTATGAAGAATAAAAACCTTTATCTTTGTATAAATTGATTTATTATTAATCAACATTCATGATGTAATTAGATGTGTCTTAGATAAAAGCACATTTTTATTAAGCCGTAAATCTTTCTGCATTCTACCTGTTATTGACAAAATATATGAAACTATTTTTAGAAACATAATATTTTCCCCAATTCATAACCGCATTCTTGAATCCCAATTTGGATGAACGTTCAACTCCAATGTTTATTATCAAATAATTTCTCTCCAACAAATCAATTAAAGTTATATTCGGTTTCTTTAAATACCTGCTGTATTAGTAGAGTGGATTGATGGTAGTGTAAACAATGCTGTGTTTTGTTTGCCTGAATTTACTTTCTATAGAGCGGTTAGATCAGTTTTCAATAGCTCCAAAACTAGAGGTGGTGGGATTCTGATTGCTATGAGAAATAAATTAAAGCATAGCTAAATTGAAAGTAGTAATAACATTGAGCATTTATTTGTCAAAGTTATGGACAAATTTATCTTTGGATCGACATATATGCTGCTTCGAATATCTTATTTTATGAGTCACATACTTAAGAGCTCAAAAATGTCTGCAGCGCTAATCTAAGATGTAAGTTTTTTTTTGTGGCGATTATAACTTAACTAATGCTGCTTAGGATAATTCGAATGCAAAGTTACTAACAGCCGTACTAATAGTCAGATATCAATTCACGGATTGTAGAATCCTAAATTAATTGTCGAACACGTGCACAGTTTGTTTACCAAATTAGTTGGTGTGATAAGGGATAAGATTATTTTTTTACAATAGTACAATAGATATTTATTTTGAATGAAAAAGGTAGAATGGTTTTCATTTATTGTGAATTATTAATATTGGGTCGTTCTATATATTCGTTCAGTTTTAGTAAATAATGCAAATGTATTCCGAATGTCTACAGTTCTGATTTCCTAATTGGGCAATTCAAATATGTTTAAAGAGAGGACAGTCCACTCTTTTCATCGTTTTTTTTGTGTTCATTTATATTAGATTTGTTTGTGTTACAAGCCAATGAACATGACGGAGAATAAGGCAAATTCTCGGCATATTTTGCGTTATTATTTAAAGAAAGGAAAGCGAGCTGCGAAGGCTCCTTAATAGAACGCACCGCGCAGAAATGGTTTGCCTAATTTCGTTCCGGAGATATGAGTCTCGAAGATGAACCTCGCAGTGGTCGGCCCACCAAGGTTGTTTCAAGTAATATCAAAAATGGAATCATCTAAAGAAATTTTGCTATTCATATGGAGGGATCATTGTAATGTGCTGTTTTACAATTAATTCGAAGGTCTACTGCACGCAAGAAACGAAATTGAACCAAGCATTGTGACAGAATAGCTCAGCATTCCCCGGACCTTGCACTATCCGACTACCATTTGTTCTAGTCCCTGCAAATCGCCCTCAAAGAGAAACCGTTCATTAATCAGTAAGCTGTGAAAATGTACTTCAACAGGTTTTTCACTTATAAGCCCCACATTCTATGAGAGCCGAATAATGAAATTGTTAGAAAGATGGTAAGAGATCATGAACAAAAATGGACTATCTATCGTTGATTATAAAATTAATTCGCGACTATTAGTACGCCTGTTAGTGTCAACAAAACTAGTTACCCAGCTAATATTTTGGCAAATGCAATAAGTTTTCAAGATTTGCGTCAAGTTGCAATTTGTAAGAACAGAGATATTTTTTGACCTAATATCTTCTAATATTAGCAACATAAAAATGTGAGTGATATTCCGTGCAACGAAAATCTTCACCATATTAGTTAAGCTTTGGATTTACCACTTTCTTCAGACGAATATACTTTGAAAAACCCGAATGGATATATAGGGTGTTTCTGTGACTCAGGGAATAAAATTAACCACATATACTAGAGTGAAAATATTTATGATTTGTAAAAAAATATTATAAAAGGCTTCAAATGACCAAGATACAGGCCATCAAAGTTAAGAAATTTTAACACATTTTTCTAAACATTTTCAATACCGTTAGTAGTAGAGTGCTGTAAATTGACACAGCCTAAACTAACATCAAATAAATTCCTTAGGCAATTTGTTACTTGGATGGGACCCCGGGAACCATGCTATATATGATGTGCCTAAAATTTGTTTGCTCAGAACTTTTTTATTTGCTCGTAAATCTACATTTATTCTTTAACACTTAATTTTAGAAACTTTTATCACTTTTTAAAAATTTTGATACCAATGGTCGTTTTTGAGTTAAAAGCAAAAGTGTTACTCTCTGATTTAAATCGTAATGAACAAAAAACCAAAATTCTTCGGAAAAATCTGTGTCGGTGATGACAAATGGAATACGAATTGAGCTGTCAACTTAAATAAAAAGTTTAATATTTCGTTAGTTTTCTTTTTGCTGTTCCCATGACATTCGTCTAATTTCAAAATCATGTAAGTTCATTAAATGCTTTCGTGTTTTTCTAGTTAACAGTAACCAATTTATTGCTTTACCATACATTTTTATCTGATTGTTTGGAGAGTAGCTCTCAGATAGATTCAATTTATAGTATCTTGTCCAAGGTTTTTGATCGAGAAGAGCATAGTATATCATCATACAAACTAGATTAAATGAGTTATGATGCAAGTGTTAAAAGATGGTTAGGGAGCTTTCTGGAAAATAGAACTCAACGTGTACGCATAGGAAAGTACCTGTCGAATAGTGTACAGGTATCATCGGGGGTGCCCCAAGGCTCGCATTGTGGGCCATATTATTTTTATTGTTTATAAGTGACATCGGATAAAAATTAAAAACAATCAGTTTCTTCTCTTCGCTAACGATTTGAAAATAGTAATAATTCCCTAAATGATCAACTACAATTTTATTTATTAAGATAATCATCTAGAACTTAACTTTAAAAACATGTGTATGTACTTCCTTTTTATCGTGGAAGGTCTATTAATTAATTAACAATCTATTAAGACAAACGTCTGTTAAAACTAACCTAGGTGTTAAATTTACTATCATAACCTAATTTTTCCAATCACATCTTAAATATATTCATTAAATTTTAAAAGGGTTTGCTAATAGATTTAGCACTCATTTTAAACCTCGTACCATAAAACACCTTTACCTTATATTAGTACCATATATGTACTAGCAATGCTTCAATGGTACCCTGCAGCTTGAACGGATCGAACGCGAGAGAAAATAATATTTTTGCATGTGACATTTTGATTAAGTTAATAAACGATTTCATTAAATGCAACAAGTTTATTGGAAGATTTAACTTTAACCTACCACATGGTCATCAATCTAGGCACAAGCCGCTATTTTGTTTAGATTTTCATTCTAATAATTATGATATGAACAACACCATTAATCGAATGATAAAGTATGCAAATTTTGTGAGTAATAATGTCATTTTTTTATTTGCTCATTCATTCAAAACCGTTTGGGTCGCATTAGTTTATCCGATGTCATTATGAATGTCCTATTGTTGTTTGTTTTATTTACAACATTTCTATTTGTTGTTAAATTGATTTTTATTAATATTAATTTTAAGAATTTTAATTTCTCTGTTACTGTTTGTATTTTTTTTGGTTATTACACGTTTGTGATATTCATTGGATTGGGAATTATTATATCAAACTCATATCCATTAAAATTATTCCTTATGTCTTCAGATACATTGTCAACAAATTCCAACTTAAACTAGTTTTCCGTTTTTATAAATCTACCTATTATTTTTGTACTGTAATCATTATTAGTTGCTATTGTTTGTATTGCTTTTATTTCTTATTATTTATTGTGTTCGGTGAGAGGAATGGGTATGAGTTTATCGATGAGGAAATGGAAAATGCAATATTTAATTTTGTGGTGCGTTTTAGGGGAGTTGGGATTTATTATATCGGTAAAACTATATTTTTTATAAATTTTAAAACTTTATTTATTATTTATTTTAGTTACGGTTAGGTCCAAAAATTTAAGCTATTGTTGACTTCTAATTTTGTTGTAAATTATATATTTTTATTTATTGTGTTTTGTTCCTGTCTAGATACAAAATATCGTTGACGTATTTTGTTCAATAAAATATGTAGGTAGTTATGGGTTGTTTAAGCAAATATTCTTCAAAGTTAGCCATAAAAATTTCAGACAAAATGGGTGATCTGTTTGACTATATATTTGGTTATTGAATTCAAAATAGTTTTGATCTGCGTAAATGTTTATTTTTTTTTTCATTTCTAATTTACGTCCAAAATTGTTCCTTGGTTTTCAATGTCGAACGGTATTAATTTTGCATTCTTAGGAATTTCTAATAATTTTAATGTTTTTACTATCGAATTCTTGATTGAATATTTTTATTTAAAGTTAATAAATTCTGGTAATGTTGTATGATTTCAGAAAAATTTGATGCATTCAAAATTGATATTATTAACTCCAATTCTTCACGTATGAATGATCTTGAAAACAGAATCTCAAAATTAGAGCAAAATGATCATTATTCAATTCAGAATTCTAATATGACGGGGATAATTGAGGAAATAGAAGATAGACGGTCACGAAAGTGTAATGTTTTACTATACAGGGTGAGTTTTTTCGATGTTTTCTATGGGGATCTCGGAAACTATAACAGATAGAGAAACGGTTAAATGGGGAAAGAAGTGTAGATTTACGAGACGAATAAAATTCCACTTTCAAAGTTTTCCAAAAAGTCAATGGTAACTAGATATTTTGAAAAAAGTAAAAAGTGTCAATTTTTTCAAATCAATATATCTCGGTTTTTATAGCAGGTAGAAAAAAACTGTAAAGAACAAAGTTTTAGATAATTTTATGCAGATTAATAAAAAATAATCAGAAATTTTTTATCGCCATTATTTTCCGAGATATGACGCAAACTTACATTTTTTAAATGGAAACCATAGTTGGCTGTGACCTCATTCAAAAGGTAATTTTTTTCTCTTTAATCCAATATGACATACGACATAGTTATTTCTAAAAATGAATGAGTTATAGTCATTTTAAATTTTATTATAAATAAAAAATGGGTAGCCATGAAAAAGATGAAAGTAAAACAATTGCAGTTGTTTATAATATTAGCAATATTGTAATTATTAGTTTTACAGAGATAAACCAACATGAAAAAACTGCATAAAGTAATTCTGTAATTATCAATATATCAATAGGAGAGAAATTTTAATATTAAAAAATATAGTCAAAGAGTCCACTATCAATACTATTATGACATAAATTATATCTTTTTAAAATTGAATTTATGACTTTTTGACTATTCTCATGTAAATTGAATTAAATGTTTCAATAACAACTAGTTTATGATCCTCCACAGATTGATATGATTTTTCATATACTTTGTTTTTTACATAACCCCACAGAAAAAATTCTAAAACGCGCAGATCGGGAGATCTAGGTGGCCCTGGGATTGGTTTATTTCTTCCCACTTATGAGTTAGGAAAAACTTCATTTAAAAAATTTGTAAAGCCAACATGTTATGAGGTGGAGCACCATCATATTGGAACCATTTCAATCTTGCTTGTAATGATAAATTTAAACAATTGAGCGTATCTTCAAATGTTTTCTGAAGAAAATGAAAGTAATCAGTTTCACTTAGTGAGCTTTCAAAAATATATGGACCGAGAATTATTAATCCAAACACATCATGGATTAAACCCAAATTTAATTTGTAGTTTTCTCTGTGAATCTTCTCGTGGATTCTCTTAAGTTCATCTATGTTCATTGTGGCGATTAAAGATACCACAATTAGTGAATCTCGATTCATCTGTTCATAATATTTTTGTAAGAAACGTATTATCCTCTTGACAAATGGGTTTATACCACATACAGAAGGCCATTTGATAATTACAAAATTATTATACTTATGCTGGCTTTTTATTTTTATTTAACTTTGCAGAACTAATAATTATAATATTGCTATTATTATAAACAATTGCAATTGTTTTACTTTCATCTTTTTCATGGCTACCCATTTTTTATTTATAATAAAATTTAAAATGACTATAACTCACTTATTTTTAGAAATAACTATGTCGTATGTCATATTGGAATAAAGAGAAAAAAATTACCTTTTGAATGAGGCCATAGCCAACTATGGTTTCCATTTAAAAAAATGTAAGTTTGCATCATATATCGGAAAATAATGGCGATAAAAATTTTCTGATTATTTTTTATTAATCTACATAAAATTATCTAAAACTTTGTCCTTTACAGTTTTTTTCTATCTGTTATAATAACCGAGATATATTGATTTGAAAAAATTGACACTTTTTACTTTTTTCAAAATATCTAGTTACCCTCGACTTTTTTGAAAACTTTGAAAGTGGAATTTTATTCGTCTCGTAAATCTACACTTCTTTCCCCATTTAACCGTTTCTCTATCTCTTATATTTTCCGAGATCTCCATAGAGAACATCGAAAAAAACTCACCCTGTATAACTTAGAGGGGTCTAAATCAGTAGAAGTGGTAAACAGAATCAAAGACGATTTTTAAGGAATTCATAATATTCTTAAATTAGTAGTAGTCAACGTGAAGCCTGCCAAAGTGTTTCGAATTGGGAAGAAATCAGCTGAAAACCCCTGTAGACCTGTAAAAATTATTTTCAATGACGAACAATCTGCTAAATTAGTTCTAAAATATTAACCCTAAAAACAACAATACACTTCAAAAATGATCGGACTCTAAAACAAAGAGAATATTTTAATATGATTAAATCTCAACTTTTATCCAGAATTCAAAATGGGGAAGAAGATCTTACGATTATATATCGTAATGACGTTCCCTAGATATCTTCCATAACTCATGTGAGCAATTCAGAGGTTTCAAAAAAGTTGTAATATATTATCATAATGTAGGAGGCATGGGAACTAAATTAAAAGAATGTATTTTAAACGTTAATAAGAGTATTTATGATTATTATTTTATTTTAACGGAGATATGATGTATAGTGAATTTCTTAATAGTCAATTACAGATGCAGAATTACAACATTTTTAGGGTCGACTGATCTTTTATTCTTTATTCTTTAGTTAAACCTTATCAAATATGGTTATAATATATAGAGATAAATTAATGACACATATTGAAAGAAAAATAACGTACATATATAACACCATGCTGACGGGAGGAGTTCACGCTTGCAGATGATCTTCCACTCAAACCCAAATCATCTCCTTCACTGTTCATATTACACCAGCTTCGGATACATATATTTAGCATTTACATTATTTTCTATTGATATGATAGTAATGTAAGAGGAGGTGGCATCCTAATTGCGATGAAACATTGCTTTAAATCTACCCTGATATCAGCCGATCCGAATATTGAACACCTATTTATATCTATCACTACTGATAACACAAAATACATGATCGGCGGTGTTTATATTACTCCAGGATCTTCCGTTTTAAGATATGAAAATCATTGTAATGTTGTTAAATCTTTACGTAGTCAATATAATAATCATACATTTTTAATTTGTGGTGACTTTAATCAGAATTCGGTCTCTTGGAATGCTAGTGGTTATGCACTACAATCACCTAGTTCACAAGCTCGGATAATTATTGATTTCTTAAATTTAGATTAAATTTATTTTATACCGAATTCACAAGAAGTTTTTCTTGGCTTATTTTTACGGATTGTGCTCATATATCTGTCTGCTTGGCTGAAGATGTTTTACTCAGCTCTTGTCGTCACCATTTTGCATACGCTTTATCCTTTCCTATTAATTCATTTAATGAAACAATAGATACGTTCGAAACTGTATATCTATTTAAATATGCAAATTATTCCAGTCTTAACGATTATTTATTACAAGTTGACTGGAACAAAATTCTGTCCAATTCTGATATAAATATCGCTACAAAAACTTTTACGACGCGCTATAAGCTGGCATGGATCTGTTTATTCCAACAACAATTTTAAAAAAGAAACAATCTATATATTCAGTATGGTTTAATCGAAATCTAATTAATTTACTCCGCAGGAAGAAATTAGTACAAAGAAGATATAAATCTACAGGCCGCCAAGAAGATTATTTATTTTTTAGTAATGCACGTTACGAATGTAAGATATTATCTAATAAGCTGTAAAAGGAATATTTAAAACGGGCTGAATCAAATGTTTTCACTAATCCACGTTTTTTTTTTTTTTGGAAATTTGTCAATGAAACTCGAAAAGAATATGGCTTTCATAAAAATATCGAATATGAAGATAAAGTTGGAGAAGAGGGACAGGATATCGTAAATATTCGCAGATTTCTTTTCGACAGTATATAAAAATTACACAAAAATTGATGTTTCTCCTATCTCTATTGCTAATACTCAACAAGTCTTGGATTTAAAATTGTCTATTTCCGTCGGCCATGTTTTTAATAATATTATATCTTTAAAAAATTCATACTCGGTTGGCCCTGATGGGGTACCAACTAATCTGTTACTCAACTGCGTATATTCTTTATGTTTGTCGATTCATTTGTTATTTGAAAATAATACACAGTTTTACTCCTTACTTCACTTGTTTATTCAAACTAAAGTAAACTAAGTTTGTTATTGATAATGTTCACCTTGTGAACGAAATGTACATCTAACGCTTAAATAAAGAAGCAAAGTAAGGAATAAAACTGTGTATTATTTTCATTTACAAAACACTTCACGTAAACTCAAACCAAAAATAGTCATTTGTTATTTACCAAGTCTCTTGGTTTAGGAACTTTTTCTGATATGTGGAAAATATATTTCTTGGATCCTATTTTTAAAAATGGAAACAGAGGAACGGCTACGATTTACCGTGGCGTTTCTTTACAATCGGCGATTCCCAAATTATTTGGTGAGTGATTATTTGGCATGGATATCCCGCTCAGTTATTTCGAGTACCCAACATGGATTTCAGTGTGGCAAGTCTACTGCTACTAATATTTTGGAGTTTAAGCAGTTCTTGTCGGATGCCTTAGACAAGCGCAAAGAAGTTGATGCTATCTATACTGACTTTTCCAAGGCATTCGACAGGGTGGAGCATATAATATTGCTTTGCAAACTTAAATTGCTACAATACCACAATTTTGACGTGGTTAAATTCATTTCTAACTAATCTGACGCAATAAATTAAAATCAAAAACTATGTATCATATCGTATCGCAGTTACGTCAGGGGTTCCTCAAGGCACTCGTTTTGGACCGATTATATTATTATTATTTATTAACGATCTCGTGGACAATGTAGTTTTTGGGGAATGTCTATTGTACGCAGATGATCTAAAATTGTATCAGGTTATTCATACTGTTGAGGACTGTAGAAGATTACAAAATGACATAGATAATATTAATACATGGTGTATGGTTAACCACCTAAATTAAAATGTTTCGAAACGTAATGTTATATCAGTTTTTAGAACTAAAACCAAGATAAATTTTGAGTATTTATTTGATTCGGTTCCTTTGGCAAGAATAGATATTAAAGATTTGGGTGTTTTATTTGATTGTCGTTTTACATTCAAAAATCATATAATTTCCATCTGCAATAAAGCTAGAAAAATGTGGGGTTTTATATGGCATCTGTCTAGGAAGTTAAATCCTGAATGTCTTAAGGTGTTATACTGCTCACTTGTATGACGTCACTTTGAGTACGCATCTCCTATCTGATCACCTTATCTACTAATGAACATTGAAAGAATTGAGAATGTACAGAAGAAGTTTTTGCGATCTATTGAATTTAAATACAATATTAAACATGTTCAAGGTTCGTACGATTTCGTAATGACTCTTTTGAAGATGCATACCCTGGAAGTCCGTAGATCAATTTCTGACCTAAGCACATTACATAATATACTAAAGTCTTCTATAAATTCTTCACTTGTATTGTCACACATTAAATTAATTGCTTCAAGTTTCTGGAGTGTTTTAACAAGCAATAATATATTTTTTTATAAATAAATATAACTCAAATTTCGCTTACAATAACTCAATTAGTGGTATGCTTAGATTAGCCAGTGATTCAAATGCACATTATTGGTTTAATATTTTTGATTCAAATTTTAATAATTTTAAACGGATGCTTAGGAATACACTCTCATAATTTAGGATTAAGTGTATGCATGTATATTAATGTATATGCGTAAAGATATGTGTATATATGTATTAGATACGTTACTTTTATTGTAATTTTTTTATTTAATTTAACGTACATCTGTTAGTTGGATTTGGTTTAATTAGAATTAGGATTAAAATACGTTACCTTAGGTTAAGTTTATTTAAGTTTTGTTTTATGTTATTATTATTATAAATTGTGGATACCCGTTAATTAGTTAATTAATTTAAAAAAATAAATACATAAAATATAAATAAGAAACTACAGGACTCATAGTGATATTATTTTTGTGTATTTTCGGTAAACCATGTTTTAAGTTCTTGCTAGAATTTGTTTGTATAATTATTTTTTATACATATAAAATTGTCTGAATTTAATAGTTCCTCTACTTTTCCAATATATTCCTTTTTATGTAAGAAAGTTACAGTATTCTATTTGTTTGCTTTAGTGATTATTAAGTTTTCAGTTGCTAATTTCTATTTTAAATAGAAAACTATTTTATTTAATGGATTATACGATTTTTAAAAATAATTTTATGTTTACTTATTATTGTTGCAATTTTATTTTTTGTTGCCAAACTTTCATTATTGGATTTTTTTGAATTACAAATTATTTCAGCACTAATGCCTACTGATTCTAATGCTGAAGTTTTGTTGATATGTGGACTATATTTTAAACCTTTTCCTAATATATTTGTTTTATCTTAAGTTAATTGAACATTACTTTTACATAATTTTTCGGTGTTTCTGAATGATCTTGTAACTTTATGTGTTCTTAATTTCTTCAATTTTTCCTTTTGCTTGATATCCGATGAAGTGGCTATTTCCTCTCAGACTTCGATCAAACTCTTCTGTGCGTATTAGTCAGAGAAGTAGCTGTTTCAACTGATTTGTTTTGTAGTCTTGATATGACTCGTAGATTTACTCGCGAAATGTTTCGCATTTTTCTAAATTATAAGCTTACTTGTTTGGCCGTTTACTTCAACTATCACATTGGTCACAGGACTTGCGGGCGGAATTCACTACGTGTTCTTTCTCTTCTCCTTCAGATGGCGGAATTCTCTGTCAGCGAAGTATTTTTGCCATGCAAGCAACATTTTTTTCATTGTAGGCGTACTTACATCCATTTTATATGGAGCTATTTTTTTACTTTTGACTATCATATTTAAACGTTGCCATTATTATCAGTTAACAGCTAAATATATAAGTGAATATGGCGCTATTAATTTTACTAAGCAGTAAATATACAAATAATAAAAGTATTAAGCATAACTTATAAAATTAGATATACATACCGATTATTTATAAATACACAATGCAACATTTTTTTTATACTATAATCGATTTTTAATGGCGTCATGAAATGTTTTATATAATTACTCTCTGCAGATACGTGTTTCGCTGCATCACAGCTTTTACCTGTTAGTTGGTAGTTCTTACATAATATATAATGTTAGAGAATTTTATATTTCTCATTAATATTTTTATTTTTATGAATACTGCACCGGAAATTTATTGTGCTAAGTGCTTTAATAATAATAATAATAATAACTTTATTAACGGAAACCATTTGTTATAAATAAAGTACAAACAGAAGTAAAACACAAAAGTAACTACTTATCTAAATAAATATATGCATATAAGCAAGTACTTAAAACTAATTTTACCCAATTCAATTTAATAAATATTGCATTGTATCAATAAGACACTTTTGTGGCTAGTCAAGCGAAATAATGAAACAACTAAACAAAATAAAATACCATAAAACAAATTGAAATGAAATAAAATAAATCGTCTATTTCATTTGCTACTCCAGTCATTCTGCTGATTGGATTATTTTAGGCAAAATTGGTGGTATGTATCTTAACTTTAAAAGTATTAGTAATCCTTGTTCTCCTGTCATTGACGGGAATAGCAAATGACATTCGATCCAAAAATTTACTACAATACCATTGGCCGTTAATAAGTTTGTGTAAGCCACATAGATCTACTATAAACCTCCTGTGTATTAATATATCTGCAACATTATTTAGGATTAAAAGAAATAACAGGGTACACACACTTTTAGCAACATATTCTGTTGATCGAACATCCATATTGGGAATAAATTGCCTTCCAAATATGATCGCAAAACCGCATGTTGATGTGGGATTATTGATTGATAAACGTTGGCGTAAATATGGTCTGCAAGAATGTTTTCGAATACCTTCAATATATTTGAAATAAGTGTGATTGGCCTATAGTTTACAACGTAATTTTTACTACCATGTTTAAAAATGGGATTAAAAATATGCACCAATGAACAAGGAATAACGCACAGTGTTTAAGTAAAAAGGAAGGTTTGAGCGATTTAAGTAACATATCTTCAGTAACGAAGAAATTTCCAAGTGTGTGATAAACAGGCTCATTGGAGGTGACTCCATATGTATCTGCTGCAAATGTATCTACGATATCTTGGGGAGTTTCAAGAAGTTGATTTTGGAATTTTATGCATGCAAGGATAAGAGATTTACCTTTCCTTTGGTTAATTAATGACCAGAATTTCTCAGATGTATCAGAGATTTTATTCTCAATGGTTTCTAACGGGTGTCCAACAATTATTGCAGTCCCGGGTGGCGTTGGAATAAAAAAAAACGTAGGTCGATTCTTACATGTTGCAAATAAATGAACTGACATTTTTAATGCACATTTAGGTTATGTTTGACAATTAACATGTCAGTTCATTTATTTTTCACATGAAAGAATTGACCTACGTTTTTGATTCCAATGCCACCCGGGACTGCAATAATTGTTGGACACCCGTTATATAATACGCTGTAGTACTTTTTAACGTTCGTGTCGAAACTGATTAATAACAAAGGGATCTTTACACTTTTTGAGTAAACGATGTAGCCAGGTTTTGTCTTGATTGTGTCAATAATTATTGAATTTTTGAGAGGTGAGTAACATTTTTTGGGCACTTGTTTATCCAGTAATTGGTGTAGTTTGTCATAAAATACAATACAAGCGATGTTATGGTCAGTATTATGGTAAAGCGATGTTAGAGTACAGTAAGGGAAGATTTGCTTTTCTGTAATTGTAGATACCATTATTTGTTCCAGACTTCGCGAAGTTTACGGTACGTTTTTGTTGAATATTTATTGTTGACCCAGGGTGGTTTCTATCCTTATTTACAAGTATATCAACAGATATGTTTACAAAACTGTTAATGTTTTCAGATGATATTATTACTACTATGAAGTTATCATAATCGCACATTAAGATGTTATAAAATTCTTGAGTTTTTGTATTGAGTCCGTTAACATTTTGGTAATAAAATTCAATCGACTATTGAGATGATATGATATATTTCCCTGTTGAATAATTTATGGGATTCCCCGTACAAATTTTATTTTGGAATTTTCATCATTCTCTCTCGGTCGATTTGTTTCATCACACTGCTCTTTACGTACAACTGATGAGCGGGTCTGGTCAGATCTTATTTAAATATTCCTATCCAGTTTACAATTATTCTTTAAAATTAGTTTTACAATATTCTCGTTAGATAAAACAACTTTAACAAGTCGTGGATAGATACTTTACCGACGACTCTCACATATTGTATTCTGCTCATTAAAAACGAAGATACTCAGGTTAAAGCTTTTTTAAAAACCAATTTGTTCCAATTTTGAAAAGAATACTGAATAATTAACTTTATCAAATGCCTTACAGATATTTGTATCGACAACATGAATATGTTTAACTTTAAATTAAATTAAATACACTTTGTTTATATCACACACTTTATTATTTTTAGTGACTATAGTTTCGACAAAAATAATAAAGTGTTTGATATAAACAAAGTTTATTTTATTTAATTTAAAATTATAAAATATGTATCACAAAGTGAAATCCTCTACAATCAAATATTAATATGTTTTCCTAGCTTCAAGGCATCTGGTTGAAATTGGGAGTATAACAATACATTTTTCGTGGTATATCTGCCCTTAATAAAACCATGTTGTGAGTTAGACAAACAATCTTTTACAGACCTAAGAAACAGACTCACAACATTCACATAAATTAAAAAAATGATGTTGTAGCCATCATAGTACTTTTCATGTATTAAAAAAAATAATCATTGAAATTTACCAGTTGAAAACTGTGAGGAATAAAAATTTAATGCTCAAAAATACATTATAAATTTTACAAAAATTACAATTAAAAAATTACTAAAAATGAATTAAAAATTGCTACAAAATATTTGAACTTACAAAAATAGTTTAAAGTTTTCATAAAATTTAAATTTGCTAAATTGAAAATTAAAATTTGAATTAGTCTGAAAGTAACATATATTTATAGACAAATTATGAATGGTTTTGTTCAGTCATATGGCGTCAATCGTTAATGCATAAAAGGATGAAATGAATTCGAATGTGGTTGAATTGGCATTTTTAAATTTAGGGTTTAAACTTGGGTTTCTAGGAAGACAATATTGGAATAATATGTCGAAGTTTAAAGGACTTTTGGAGAATTTTTCTGATTGGAATCGAAGGCATTCTAGGATGGGGATAACAACAGGATAATAAAGTAGTATCATAGAGGAGTTGGTTAGAGGAATTTAGTTTGAAAGTAAATGGGATTCTACAAAAAACATGTAAACTTGAAAACAAGTTGAAAATATAAGTAATTGAAATTTAAAACTTCACTTCCCATGCGCATTCGCATTTGGACAATACCTCTTTAATTGATGCTGTTCGAGTAGTGTTTAGAGACGAATTTATGGCTTTATTTAGACAAGAACTGCACAATGCATTAGCTGATATTAAAAATGATATTGTTGCGCTCAATGATAGAACAACCTCGCTTGAAGCTGCAGCTGCTTCTACTCATAATAATAATAATAATATATCGGTTATTTCAACGAGTACTCAAGCGGATATCGTACACGAAGTGGAAGAAAGGCAAACCAGATCCCGTAATGTTATTGTCTTTAATGTACCTGAGTCTTCAGGATCCTTAAGTGAAAAGATTGAAGCCGACACTCTCACATTAAAAAAATTAATAGATCCTGAAACTAAATTTGCACCCTTGAAAGTTATACGTCTAGGAAAGCCTAGAAATAGACTAGTTCCTATTAAACTTGTATTTTCAGAAAGTAAAGAGGCCCTTGACATTTTGAGAGTCACTAGAGCCAAAGAAGCTGGCTTTAAAAATAACTTGACTCGTTTAAGTAATTTACGCGAGGAGTTACGAAGGCGTAAACAAGAAGGTGAAATTGACCTAACAATTAGGTATAGTAACGGCAATCCAGATATAGTAAAGTCTGTTTCCTCGAAAAAAAACTGGATGTTTATTTTCAAAATGTTAGTGGCCTTAAGAGCAAAATAAAAACGTTTATGTTTAATGTTAATTTGTGCGCCTATGATGTTATTGTTTTGGTAGAAACTTGGTTGGATGACACTATTAATAATTCCGAATTAGGACTAAAAATTTTTGTAATCTATAGAGTTGATAGGCAGCACAAAAAGTAAAGGCGGCGGACTGCTAGATGCTGTTCGAAATGAATTAAATAGTACCAATATATTATGTGGGAAAAACATTGAACAGCTGTTTGTTAATATTAACAACAAAATTATAATTGGCTCGACAGACATTCCACCTGCATCCAACGTTTCCATGTATCAGGACCATCCACAGGAAATTGAAATAATCTGCAACGCATATCCAACGCAGGATTTTATATTATGTGGGGATTATAATCTTCCAAATGCAATCTGGACCAACTCTGGTAATAATATACTACACGAGAACAATATGAGTTATCCCGCGGAGTTAATGTCAAACATTTAAAATTGTTACCACATACATCAGGTAAATGAAGTTCCAAATGCTAGGAATGTGTTTCTGGATCTAGTTTTCTCGAATATAATGGGTATCAAGGTTTGTCAATCTAGTGACATTTTGTGCAATACAAGTGTTCATCACACGCCTTATTCCATAAATGTACCATTAGCGCCGATAGAGTGTGACAATTGGATATTCGATTTCAAGTCTGCACAAATTAATAATTTTTTTGCTTGTATAAATTGGGTTGAGGTATTTTCTGGCAATTGTGTTAATAATAATGTCATTAATTTTAACATTTTATATAATGCTTTTGTTCGTCAATGTTAAGTATTTAAGTCCGTCCAAGTACAAGAGCACAAGCAAAATATAAAAATAGCGGATCTAGATACGATTATATTATAATATCTTCAGTCATTTACGCTAACAATGTTCTAGTTTAAATACAATATTGTAAAATAAACAGGCTATTAATATCGATCCTGAAAAGTTTTGGAAACACGTAAATTTGTGTCGAAAAACGAATGGGTACCCAAAACAAATGTATTTAGGAAATGTGAATAGTGATTCATTAGAACATAGTGTTGACTTATTTGCAACATATTTTGCTGAAGTATACAGACGTCCATCTAATGCAGTAGATAAGTTGAACCATATTAAGTCTATTGACTTGGATAAATTCAATGTCTCACTTACTGATGTTTTTAATGGTTTATCGTCCCTACCAGATTTATGTAGTGCAGGACCTGATGGTATCCCTGGATACTTTTTAAAGAGGTGTTTGTACACGCTGAGTAAACCTATACATACGATGTTCTTCTGCTCACTAAACTCAAGTATATGTCCACAATGCTGGAAGGATAGCTATATAATACCCATTTTTAAAAATGGGTATAGAGGAAATATCACAAACTATAGAGGTGTCGCTATCCAGTCCGTTCTGTCAAAATTATTAGATAAGTTTATTTCCCAGCAACTTAAATGGGCATGCGCCCAGACAGTTGTCGAACAGCAACATGGATTTATGCAAGGCAGAGCAACGGTAACCAACCTATTACTGTACCAATCGTTTCTGTCGGATGCATTGGAGAGTGGTTCATAAGTGGACTCTATGTACACCGACTTCTTCAAGGCATTCAATAGAGTACAGCATAATATTTTATTAGATAAGTTGGAATTAATGGGCTTTGAGAGTGGAATAATAGTGGTTTCGAAGTTACTTGAGCAACAGAACTCAACGTGTACGTATTGGTAAACACCTTTCAAAATATATTCAAATATCATCAGTGGTACCCCAGGGTTCACAATATGGTCCGATTTTATTTATTCTTTTTATTAATGACATTTTGTCAAAGTTGAGAACTAGTAACTTCCTTCTCTATGCTGATGGTCGTAAGATTTTCAGTACTATGATATTTATAAATGACCAAAATGCATTACAAGATGACCTCAATAGTATTTCTCTATGGCACATATGGGCAACCCCCGGTCCGCTGTAAGATATGATCCGGCCCGCGAGACATTTTGAAAAAACCCAATTAAAAAAATATTACATTAGGTACTTATACTCACGGGAGTGACAGTGAGGCGGCAAACATCAAACTCTTTGATGTTTGCCGCCTCACTCTTTGATAATCACCGCCACTCGACTTGCTCGATCAAATTCTTTGAGGTTTGTCGCCTCACGGGCGACACATCAAAAGATTTATTGCTTCTCAATTATTCTAAACTAGTTTATTCCAGATTATTCGTTCATTTTGCCTATATAAGCGGGTGGATGACCTGAACGTTACTTCAGTTCTATTTGAGCTACCGAGATGATAACTTGGACAAGCGATATCCTAGCGAACTGCTCGAGCCGTCAACTTGCTTTGTGACTTTGTGTGCATCTTGAGTGGTTACTAACTATAGTTTGTTATTAAGTTTATTGAACGAAAAGTAAACAAAAATGATGTCTGGTGAAAAGAAACGAAAAGTAGATACAGGGGGTCGCCATTTTCAAGAAAACTGGACTGAAGAATTCTTTTTTATCTCGCACAATGGTAAGCCTATTTGTTTGCTGTGTAATTAATACATTTCAGTAATTAAAGAATTCAATATAAAAAGGCATTGCTGAACTAAGCATGCTACGCTGCACCACTCACCGACAGGACAATTAAGAACAGACAAAATCCAGAAGCTTACCGCAAATTTGGAAAAGCAGCAACAAATATTTCATAAACAAAGAACACAACTTGATAATGTTGTGAAAGCTAGTTTAATAGTTAGCTCAAAATTGGCAAAGGCATTAAAACCATTTGCCGAAGAAGAATTTATCAAGGAGTGTATGTTAGAAGTTTGCGGTATTATGTGTCCTGAAAAAAACAAAGAATTTGAAAAAATTAGTTTGTCAAGACGAACTGTTGTTCGACGTATAGAAATGATGGCTAAAGATATAAAAACAATATTGACTGACCATATGGCTGGTTTTGAATCATTTTCCATAGCATTAGACGAGAGCACCGATTTGTCTGACACAGCTCAACTGGCTATATTTATTCGAGGTGTTGATAAGGAGTTCACTATTACTGAGGAATTGCTTGCTTTACAGCCGCTAAAAGAAACCACTACAGGAGATGATATTTTTATTGAAGTTCAAAAGGTATTCACAAGTTTTGGCTTGCCATGGTCAAAATTAATGGTGCACCTTCTATGGTAGGCTTACGTAAAGGTTTCATCGGAATTTTGAATGAAAAAGCAACAGAATTAAATGTGCAAAAAGATGATTTGATAGTCCTTCATTGCATTATCCACCAACAGAACTTGTGTTCTAAGTCCATTCGACTCCAGAATGTTATGAATGTGGTAGTAAAAACCATCAGCTTTATTCAATCCCGAGGGCTTAACCATCGACAGTTCAAGGCGTTTTTCGATGAAATATCAGCTGAATATAACGACGTAACATATTATTGTGAAGTCAGATGGCTGAGCAAAGGAAACATGTTGAAACGGTTTTACAAGCTTAGAAATGAGATAGCAAACTTTATGAAAATAAAAGATAAACCAATATCTGAATTAAGTGACCCAAAATGGATATGTGACTTAGCATTTCTGGTCGATCTTACAGGCTATTTGAATGATTTAAATTTGAAACTTCAAAAACTAGGACAGTTAGTAAATGATTTTTACAGCCATTTAAACGCGTTTCAGATTAAACTACGCTTGTGGGAGTCACAGATGCTGTCTGGTAACAGTTACCATTTCAACACGCTCTCTGCGTATGAAAATATTGCTTATGCTCAATATGCTGAAGAACTCAAGTTACTGTCGGAACAATTTTCGAACAAATTTTGCGACTTCAAAAACATGGAAGACTGTTTCAGTTTATTTGCTACTCCTACAACATATATTGTACAAAATGCTCCAATACACTTACAAATGGAGTTGATCGAGATTCAAGAAAACTGACTCCTAAAATCCAAATTTGAAGACGCAGAGTTGTGCCATTTCTACAAAAAATACCTAGAAGAAGACAATTTTCCGCAGCTTAGAAAATTCGCAAGAAGATTGATTTTTGCGTTTGGCAGTACTTATAAATGCGAACAGCTCTTTATATTGATGAAAGTTAATAAATCAACACATCGTACAAGACTGACTGACGATAATTTGGAAAAGCTTTACGTCTTTGTGTCAGTGGAATTAATCCAAATATCGATGGATTAGTTTCCCAAATTCAAGCTCAAGTGTCTCATTGATTTCGGTCTATTTAACTTTCGTAGTTTGTAACAATTGCAAATTTAACGATTTAATTATAATGTACCATTTTTTTAAATTTCATTTTGTTATTTTAATAAATTGTACTATAATAACATTGTCGTATTATTTCATGTCTAATATCTATCGCAAAAAATATTATCACTACTTTAAAATGCACTAAGTAACATGTCAAAAGTTGCCCATACCTGCTCTATGGTGTAAAGAAAATCAATTTGAATTAAACTTAAATAAATGTTTTTCGATATCATTTTGCCATGGGTCCAGTAGTAACTTTGATTATATAATAGACAATCATCAATTGAGCCATACAACTGAAATTAAAGACTTAGGAGTGATTTTTACATCGAAGCTCAATTTCACGAAACATATTTCGACTGTGTGCAACAAGGCATCGAAATTCCTAGGTTTTGTAAGTCGATTTTCACGGGACTTTAAAGTTACTACTGTAAGTAGCCTTGTAACTGCATTAATAAGACCTCACCTTAAATATGCATCCCCATTGTGGTGCCCTTATATTACGGCAATTAAACACATTGAATCGGTCCAGAGAAAGTTCCTAAAGTTTATTTTTTTTAAATTGGGTAGGTATAATAACCACTTTAGCCATAGTGGAATGCTAGCCTTCTTAAATCTTAAATCATTAGCAGAGAGAAGAATCTTTCTCGATATAACATTTTTATATAAACTGGTCAACGGATGTATTAATAGTAGTATGTTAGTTGGTACTTTAGATTTTTATATTCCACGTGGCCCTACTTCCAGGTATAAACCGCTATTTCGCCTCAACTTTCATGCTACTAAGTATGGGATGTATAATCCGATATTATACAACGACATTAATTTTGTGATATTCGCTCCTACATTATTAAGCTTTAAAAACCGATTATGTCGTATAATATTAACTGATGTAATTTCTTTATTTTAATTAATTTTTGCTATTCCTACTTGTATTCTCTATAATTTTAATGTTGTATTTATTTATTTTAATTTATTGTTTTATTGTAATTTTTTATAACTAGACCTGTCAAACTCACCATTATTGAACTTATTATAAATAATAAATTTAAAAATACGAAAACATTTCGTGAATCTACAACAATGAGTCTTACTAAGACTACAAAACAAATTAATTTGAAACAACTACTTCTCTAGCTAATATTGAATTATTTAATTGCTTTTACTAATTTATTTTAATAACATCAACTTAAATTAATTTTTTGTTCCAAATTTATCATAATATAGTCACTCACAAATTATTTAACGTACATTAAATCATTTTTAGTTCATTTTACAGAAAGAAATACGTTCAAACTAGTGTTGCTTTGATAGTTGTACTATTTGTAACACGCAAATTAATTTGTATTGTTCAATGTCTGTCGAAGTATTAGCTAGAGAAGTAGTTGTTTCAAATTAATTTGTTTTGTAGTCTCAGTAAGACTCATTGTTGTAGATTCACGTAATGTTTTCGTATTTTTAAATTTATTATTTAATTTTCTACAACGAACTAAAGGATTTTAATACATTTTATTATTATAAATAGTTTTAAATGTAACATTTTTGTATCATTTCTTCGCCTGAAGAAGACACAGTGTGTCGAAACAAGTGTCGCGAACGGCAAAATAAATATTTGAAAGTGCAATCGTATTTCATTTACGAAAATTTACTAAAGTAATGTAATTTTTTTACTTTTACTGCTTTTTATTGTATTCGTTTTAACAATTTAATCGTTTTATGTTACTTAGTACTGTTATAATTTTAATTTTTAATTTAAATTTTTGTAATTATTTTAATTTTATTATTTATTATCTACTATATGTAATTTAATCTCATTTATTTTTACTTTAATACCTTTAAATATATTTATTTTAACAATTTTATAGTTTTATACTACTTAGTACTGTTATATTTTAAATTTTAATTTATTCTAATTATTTTAATTTTACTAATTTTATTTATATACCGGGTGTGGCACTTAAGACGCCTCGGACCATAGCTCCCTTACGATAAAAGCTATCGAAAAAAATCTAAGAGCATAATTTTTGATTGATCTTCGCATGTTGTCATTGTTTTCGAAAATTTCAAATGGCACCCCCCTAAAAAAATTACGGCGTTGTACAGCCAAAACTCTAAATTTTTCATTAGTATAAAAAAATTACACATTGCATAACAAAATTTCGGAGAAAAATGGAATTTCATCGCAAATGTCGGCAAATACGGTCAACATAACAGTATGTACCTATTTATTCAACATGATATGAAAAATGCAGATAAAGAAAATTTAACAACTTAAACTAGATGTTCGAAATGACGACCTTCCTGCTGGAGGCATAACCGCAACTTCGACTCACAGGCTCTAGACACTGCCCTAAGGACTTCTGGTGATATACCGCGGAAAGCCGCGCGGATTCTCTCCCTCATATCCTCGACAGTAGTTGGTACCGTCTTGTAAACCTCGTCTTTGATATGGCCCCAAGGGAAGAAGTCAAGGGGAGTGAGGTCTGGTGATCTAGGCGGCCCCCTCACAGGACCCCCACGTCCAATCCAGGAGTCCGGAAACGTTTCATCGAGAAATTCCCGAACGACACGGCTATTATGTGCAGGAGCCCCATCGTGCTGGAAAACTAACTGTCGTAGAGCGGCTAGTGGGACATTTTCCAAGAGATCATCCAAGTCGTCGCGAAGGAACCTCACTAACTGTGAACACCCAAAAGGTGTTCTCTAAGTATGCCTCCCCAAACATTCAACGACCATCTTTGCTGGTGATTTATCATTCGCATGGCGTGTGGGTTTTCATCGGCGTAATAATGGTAGTTGTGGCGATTTACATGCCCATTTCTGTGGAACGTCGCTTCATCAGAAAATAATACGCACATAAGAAATGATTCCTCCTGCTCAATTTTGTTGATATATCACATGCAGAAATCTTGCCTCGCATGAAAATCTTGAGGTTGCAATTCTTGGTGCAGTTGAATCTTAAATGGACGGAATTTGTACTTTTGAAGAACACGATGTACGGATCGCGTTGAAATATCGTGATTCCTACTAATATCACGGATACTGGTATGAGGATCTTCAATAACTGCCTCCAGAACCTGCAGTTCATTATTTTCGGTAAAAACTGCCTTCTTTCTAACTCTCCTTGGCCGTTTCACACTTCCCAACACTTTTTGAAACGCAAGTTCATTTGGATGTGCCCTGTGCGGATATCTCGCAGCGTACACTCGTGACGCCAAGAAACAATTCTTGTTACATTCTTCAAGAATAAATATCATGTCAACCATTTCCTCTTGAGTTCGGAAAATTTTTAGAACGTTTATCAAAAATTACTTATGGCTGCTACTGGAGTCTAATAATTTACTTTGACAATTACCAATCTTTTGTTTTCTCATGGCACACTTGGGAACGGAAAACGTTTCCCGACATTTGCGATGAAATTCCTTTTTTCTCCGAAATTTTGTTATGCAATGTGTAATTTTTTTTGTACCAATAAAAAATTTAGAGTTTTGACTGTACAACGCCGTATTTTTTTTAGGGGGGTGCCATTTGAAATTTTCGAAAAAAATGACAACATGCGAAGATCAATCAATAATTATTTTTTTTCCATAAATTACCCGAAAAAAAATTATGTGAAGGTATACGAGGTCTTAAACTGTACCTCAATTCAAAATTTAGGCGCCGGCGTCAATTAGTTTCTCTACAAAAAAATCTCAAAAATGGGGCGCAATTTTGAAAGAACAACAAATAACAACGAAACCGCTAACAGTGAGGGTATAACATGTTAGATAAAAAAATAAGTACTCTCCGAGCACTTTCCAAATCTGCAATAAAAAATAGGGCATTATATTGAAAAAAACATAAGTTTGGTACGCCACTGGAGCACGGCACGCCACTGATGATTAGAAATATTTTTGAAACATAGCGACGGTAATTATGCACCACTTTGCTCTTAGATATTTTTCGATAGCTTTTATCGTAAGGGAGCTATGGTCCGAGGCGTCTTAAGTGTCACACCCGGTATATACAGGGTGAGTTTTTTTCGATGTTTTCTATGGGGATCTCGGCAACTATAAGAGATAGAGAAACGGTTAAATGGGGAAAGAAGTGTAGATTTACGAGACGAATAAAATTCCACTTTCAAAGTTTTCAAAAAAGTCAATATTTTGAAAATCAAATTTTTTGAAATCTTTGAAAGTGGAATTTTATTCGTCTCGTAAATCTACACTTCTTTCCCCATTTAACCGTTTCTCTATCTCTTATAGTTTCCGAGATCCCCATAGAGAACATCGAAAAAAACTCACCCTGTATATATATATATATATATATATATATATATATATATATATATATATATATATATTTCTGTACTGTTTTAAGACCCTGTTAATTGTTCAACGCTTCTTTTTCTTAGATGCTATTCCTTAATTCATTAAACCACCTTGGACAAATAATCTC
>OZ018398.1:5564825-5669340 GCA_963969525.1 Ontholestes murinus | reverse complement strand
CACGGTTCAAGAACTTAACAGATATCCAGCTGAGTAGCGAAGAACAACAACTCCTAAATAAAGGACTGAAATATTCTACGATGCCAAAAAACCCGAAGATAGTACACGAACATCTAGCACTGGAACAGAAGTTGCACTTAACCGTATGCAAATTACTTCATCTATGGATAAAATCCCATTTACGAATATTATTAAAAATGGGCTAGACAAATCAAAATACAATAATTCACTCGCCAAGAAGGAACAAAAAATCATTGAACAACTCAAAATTAAATGCAATACAAATAACCTGATAATTTGCAAAGCAGATAAGGGTAACACAACAACTATACTTAATAAGGCTGATTACATAGAAAAAGTTAATAACTTTCTGAAAGAAAATAATTTTCAAATACATAGTAAAGATCCAACTAACATATATCAAAACAGATCCAAGAAACGATTAAGCGCTCCAAAACAATAATTCCGGAGAAAGAAGCATTCAAATTTAAATCAATGAACCCGACAGCACCAACACTCTACGGAATGCCGAAAATCCCACAAGGAACATATAGCGATAAGACCGGTAGTGAGCTATATTAACGCCCCTTCATACAAACTTTCGTGCCTTCTTAATACCATCCTGCCTACAATCATTGCTTGCAAATCAGAATATTCAATTAAAAACTCTCTAGAATTGGTGAAAAAATTGGAATATATATATATATATATATATATATATATATATATATATATATATATATATATATATATATATATATATATATATATATCAACGGGAATTCTATTCTCGTATCCTTTGATGTAAAAAGCCTCTTCACATCCATACCTGTAAGTAAATTACAATCCTTAATTGAGAACGACCTACAAGGACAAACATCAGATTATAAATCAGAAGAAATTATAAGAATCTTAAATACTAGCTTAGCCCAAAACTATTTTAGATTCAATAATAGGTTTTACACACAACGAGAAGGATTAGCCATGGGTTCTCCACTATCACCTGTTCTAGCAGAAATTTTTATGAAATTTATAGAAAACGAATTATTTAAATCAGACCATCATCTAATTAAAAACGTCACTTACTGGTGTAGACACGTTGATGACGTATTTTGCATATGGAGCGGCACATACAGACAACTTACAATAGAGAGTTAAACATTATTTACCAAACAGCAATAAATAACGGATACAATAAAATCACAGTCGACAGAATTTTAAAAAGTACCAAGGGACTACAACTACCCAGGACTTTAAATATGCAGCCATACCATTTGCAAAATATACCAGTAGAAAAATCTCCAAAGCTCTACACAAACACAATATCAAGGCTATAAAAGTGAACAGGGAAAATTTGGGCAGACAGATCATTAATAATAAAATTGAAGATAGGGATCCATTAGACAAATCAGGGGTATACCAAATTAACTGTGGACATTGCAGCGGAATCTACATCGGACAAACAGGGCGCAATTTTAAAACGAGATTCAAAGAACACCATAAGTCAATACAAAATCAAACACCGGGTACAGGATTAACAGATCATTGCATAGAGACGGGACATCAACTAGGAGGTATTAAACCGATCCGCTTTTCGGAAAAAGGACATCGACTTAACCTGAGATTAAAAAAACCATTAAGGAAGGAAAATACCTGCTCAATAATCATAATGAGTTATTAACGAATGACAACATCTTAATCGTCGGCATCTAATCCGTCTTCAGTATATATTTAATGGACCGCTTCACTTAAAATTAGTATTCACTGTATCATCCTTTGAAAATGGTTGTAATTAACCGAAACACGTGTCAGGAAACTGAATATATTAATATGGAAAATAAAAAGTATTTTAATTCAAATGTTCTTTCCATTTAATTATATGTCCATCTTAGAATCCAGGAGTTTAGTTATGAAAAATGTACAAAAGAAACTTTTAAAATCAATTCTTTGTCAAATTGAACAACAGTAACATTGCGAATGTTTGTTTAGTATTATGCGAGTTTCATATCAATAAAATAATTGTAGAAAGATTTCAGGTGGACTTGTCGTTTATTTATAAACTAAAATCAAATATTATCAATTGTCTAAATCGTTTATCCAAAATATAATTTTCATATGAATCATATTTTCTATTTTACTATACAGGGAAGATGATGATGGTTCGTAAAATCAATTGTTTAAACGACACAGGCAAGTAAACAGCTCAATTCGTTTATCAATTTTCATCGCCGACTTAGATTTTTCTGAGGATTTTTGGATTTTTGTTTGTTACGATTGAAATCAAAGACTTACACTTTTGCTTTTAACTCAAAAACAGCCACTGTTATCAACATTTTCAAAGAGTGATAAAAGTTTCTAAAATAAATTTTTTATTAAAATGTGGAAAAATAAATGTAGATTTACGAGCAAACAAAGTTATGAGCAAACAAATTTTAGGACCAATTGTGTAAAGAATTTACTTGATGTAAGTTTAGGCAATACCAAACTGCAAAAATATTTAGAAAAATGTGTTAAACTTTCTTAATTTTGATGGCATGTATCTTGGTCACTTGAAGACTTTTATAATAATTTTTGTACGAATCATCATTTTCACACTAGTATATGTGATTAATTTTATTCCCTGAGTCACAGAAACACCCTGTATATGAGTAAATACAATGACATATTAAGTGGATAAATGAGTGTTTACTGTCAATTCTAAGTATATAATAAAAAAAATTCAAATAGTTTGCTTTCCAATAATTAAATTAATTAAAGACCAGATTGATTTAATGTACACTACAATTGTCAACGCTGTTATAATGTTATAGCTAAGATTTTCCATAAATGCATACCTGAAATTTGTAGTTGAAATTACATTTAGTTTTGATAATAAAACGTTAAATAAAAAATATTTAATAAAGTTAAACTAATTAAAATAAATAAGGCAGTAAAGTAGTAATTACATTATAAATTCTGGACAGGACAAAATACTTTATTTTAATTAGTTTTCTAGTCATAATTATTTTACCTTTTAAATGTATTGTGTTTGTTACCAAATTGGAGATGTGTCGAGCATATGTCCCCGAAATATTGGCAATAGAATAAAAAGCATAAAAGCATTAGGTGTTTCCAATAATTAATTTTGGCCGAACTCCCAATAACTTACTAACCGTATTCAGTTTTCCTGTATAGATTCTGTACTTCTAATAATTATAATTCACAAACTGAAATCCCCTCTAAGGCCTTTTGTAAGCTCAATTGACACACAGATATAGCCACTTGCAAAATATCTAGCGAAAAGCCGTTAACCGCTTATAGAATCAATAGAATCTTATGTAAACAAATTTATCACACTTCTTGGAACGAATCAAACCACATAATATCAATTAAGGGCATATCTTAATCAGATTTGATATAAACCCATGTTTTAAAAGAGGAAAAAATCAATATTTAAAAAAACAAATATTTTATACAAGATTATCTGTTTGTTTTAATTGTACCTCAAATTTATATTTGACATACAAAGCCCTACAGATCTATAGAGGGCGCATCCATGGAATCATCATTATCTCCTATTTTAGCCAACATATTTATGGATAATTTCGAAAATACATCAATATGAACTGCACAAAATAAACATTTAAACCATTATGGTTACGATATGTGGACGATACACCCCAAAATTTATATCAGTTTGACATATCGATGTATTATGTTAGCAGCAGTTCTTGTCGTAATGTCTTTCATTTTATACGTTAAGGATAAAAAATATCGAGCTCTAATTTTACCCTAGCTTATTATAGATTGTGCCTTAAATGAAAGTGGGGTGTCGAATAGGTTACCTATGTATTTACAGAATTATGTAGGATAGTATTGTTGATGTTATCAAATATTTTGAATTTGGAAGGATTGACTTTTATGTGCTATTTGGACACTGCTTGGAGAGACAGTTATGCATCATAGAGAGTTGTATCATGAGTGATAAGGGCGGTGTCGTCGGTAAGTCGAGAAATTAGAATATGTGATTTGTGTTTAAATGAATTATGACAAAATATGTTTTAAAAAGGTGATACAAAGACCCCTGAGGTAAATATTAAGACAAAATTTATATATAATGGTATGTCGTTCTAAGGTGGATAAAATTTTATTTTAAGAAGTACACTTCCTTTAAAAGTATTTTTTTATCTGCAAAATATTATATGTCGTTTACAATTTATTATTTATGATATTATGTATTATTAATAAAATAATAAATTAAAACGAGTTGTGTTCAATTATATGTAAGGGAAAATACATACTTATCCATGGAAACTGTGTATTTGTCTTCTGGGGTTTTCATATTTTGTATGTTTGTTGTGTATGTGTGTGAGTATTATATTTCATATTTCTAGTTCTGAAGTAGCATTACATATTATTTTGTTTTATTTCTTATTTGTTTAGATTATTAAGTGTAAGAACCAAGTGATTAATGAGAAACAAGTATATGATATGTAAGAAAAGTAGCTTCGGAATGTGGTGACAGCAAATCTAACCCCAAAATCATTGAGGACTGCTAACAGTTAATCCTGATTCAAGTATTAAGTTTTTTGAAATTGTAATGGAAAATCGTGATTGATTTATTTATGAACATACTTTATATTTCGTACCTGAAAATAGCAAAATAACCTCATTGCTAAAAAGATCTTCATATTATAACAACTCAAGAACTCAATATAACCGTAAACAAAAGCTTAACGTATTGGGAATTTTTAAATTTAGATTTATTACAAAAAAAAACGCGAATCAAATTACAGAAGTTGCTGGTGAGAATAAGATATAGTTTCACAATATCACCTGCCCAGCACAGAATGCAGCTCAAGTGAAAGATTATTTAAATTTAACATTTCAAAGCAAGTAAATCGACAGAAGGGGTACAACACTTTGGCCTGCAATATTTCCTGACTTATATCCCTATGGTTTGCATAAAAAAACTGCTTCTGAAATATCGATAATAAAAAGGAGAACCATTTTAATTTGATTCTGACCATTTATTCAAATATATGTGTATGTTATCTGCACCTAATTATAGCCCATGAATATTCATGACTGAAAATAAATAATAAAATATTTATTGTGAAATGGCGCACAAGTGCATTTGTTTAAAAACAACGTTTACTTAATCCATTTATAATTGTGCGTTATGCAGTTGTATTAATATTTTTACAATCTTCAAGGTGTTCTTTTAAATATCAAAAAATATCTTATATATGAGTAACCTGGCGGCTACAATAAACAATCCTTTGTTAATTATTAATTATTCTAATTGCTAAGAAATATATTCAATGATTATTGCATCATTTCCTATGTATTTGGTAACACTGCATTTTCATCCGCAATAACACCAGATATCATTTTGCTTAGGTAAATAGGACCGCAAGCCACGAGCGCACGGAGATTATTGTTAGTTATTATTGTAATTATAGTCGTCGTTATAAGTAATGTAATCTTAAAATAAACCAATTTATTCGTGTCAAGTAGATTTTTTGATTTTATATCTTATAATTTTGGTATTATGTCTTAATAATAAATCTAAAATATCTCTAAATATAGTAAGTATATAAAAATTAAATTTATCAACGGATCTGACAATAGCAATCACGTTTTAATATAAATATAAAATACACAATATTTTTTTATTTGAGCTCATAATATTAAATCTGTATTCATTATTATCTTTTGTATCTTTTCTTGAATAATACATATACACAAATGAATCAAAATAAAAACATACATATAATTTTGGACGCACAGACAGGATTCACAATTAAATATATTCTTCCAATCAAACCCTTTCTTTATCATGATGTTGAGGGAGCTAGTATCCTCTTCGACATACGGAATATTCTATATTTATACCTTTTGGTTGTTAATGTCAGCATGAGAGATATATAATATTTAGCACAAGAACTGCTGCATCGTTTTGTATTCCAGCATTAGAGCTTAGATAATTGAAATAAACAACCCTAGAATTATTTACAATTCCAAGGGAACATTAATACAACATATCTATTATAGTTATATCATAGTACTTTGCGCTATCAACATCAACGCTAGAAAACTGCTTATAGTATAATATAATTATCTTGCAACTCATATGAAAATATGATCATACAAAACTTTATGAATATAGCTGAAAAGAAATATATGATTTTATCCAGGGCAGTGACTGCATACTATAATAGGAAAAACTATTGCGGTGTGTAAAAGTACCTAATAGGTGGTTAGTAATGATTCCAAAGGCAAATAATTTATTAAGAAGAAGATAAGTTTGTTCATTACGATATGAGACGTTTGTTTTGAAAGAGACCTAAGTCCATTTATGTTTAAATTGAAATATTTAAAAGTTTGCATTTCAATAATATTAAAAATCAATTTTATAATAAAGCTGTACTGAAGAGAGCGAAAGTTCGAAACACGTGTCTGCAGATGATTATAAACTTGAATGCTAGATTTTTTAATTGCTTTTGCTAATTTAATTTAAGGAAATCAGTTTGAATTCATTTTTTCATAATTTTTCACGTCATAGTTACATTTAAACGATCTAAAGTACATGTTATCATTTATTAGTTTATTCAACAGAAATAATTTCATTCAAATTAGTGTTGCTTTGATAGTTGTACTATTCGTAACACGCAAATTAATTTGTATCATTCAATGTCTGTCGAAGTAATAGCTAGGGAAGTAGTTGTTTCAAATTAATTGGTTTTGTAGTCTTAGTAAGACTCATTGTTGTAGATTCACGAAATGTTTTCGTAATTTTAAATTACCAATCACGCTATATTGCTCTCGAAAATGAGTGCGTATGGGTTTAGTGATAGTGTTGTGAATTGGTTCCGTTCATACTTAACTTCCAGAGAACAAAGTGTTAGAATCGGTAATTTCACATTTGACAAAATAGAGGTAACATCTGGTGTTCCACAGGGTAGTCACTGTGGTCCCATCTTATTTCTCTTACTTATAAATGATATTAGTGATTATTTGGGACACGCTAGATGTTACCTCTATGCAGATATGACATGAAAATTTTAATTGAAGTTAATTCTATTCAAGACTGTCAAAAACTTCAGGATGATCTTGACAATGTACATAATTGGTGCGATTTAAATGATTTGGATCTATATATAAAAAAATGTAAAGCTATTTCTTTTAATAAGCAAAAAAAATGTGTTGAATACCAATATTTGATTAAAAATATTACACTGGAAAGAGTTAATTCCATTAAAGATTTAGGGATATGATTTGATGCATCATTTAGTTTTTCGGATCATTTAGTCTCTATTTGTAACAGGGCTATGCGTTCTTTAGGTTTTATTATAAGAAATAGTAAACATTTTAATATCAAGACATTAATGATTTTATATAACTCTTTTGTCCGTTCTCAACTAGAGTACGGTTCATTAGTTTGGTTCCAATTTTATGACGTACATATATCAAAACTGGAGAAAATTCAAAATGAATTTGTTCGTTTTTTATTTCATAGATTTAACACCAATATAAACCTACAATCAATTCAGGACCGTCATAAAATTGCAGGAATTTGTTTTCTCCACAAACGAATAAATGGTCATATTATCTCTCCTGGGTTATTATCCATGTTGAATTTTAATTTCTATACACATAATATATCCTTTCGTAATGGATCATTATTTCGACCAAACTTTCATCGCACCAATTATGGTTTCAATTCTCCAATCGAAATAATTATGAGAAATGTAAATACACTCAATATGTCTCGCGATTTCGACATTTTTAATAATTCCTTAGCTTCTTGCAAGACTTCAATTATCTCTCGTATTCATTAATTCTTTCTTTTTGTTTTAGTTACTCTTAAATTTTAATTTCGTTTTCTTAACAGTATTATTTATAGTATATGCGCTAACCAGAATATAATGTATTTTCGTTTTTTTTTTGGTGTTTCTTTAACTAATATTATTTTATACATATAATATGTTTGTATTAAATATAAAGACAACTGAAGTTGTCAACTTTGGGTAGGGTAATGCGTTTTGCAAGTCGAAAGAAAATGCGAAATAATAATCTGGATTACGTAATGCTAGTTCTTGATCTTGTTTTAATGATCTCCTTGCTGATTCTGCTAGTATTAAATGTACATCATGTTCTTCCATGAGGTATTCTTCCATAAGTTTATTCTTTTCATCATCATCGTCCGATGCTTTAATTTTAATGTTTAATAGGTCGCATTTTTGGCATGTGTCTTTGCGGGGTTTATTGGAAATGTAAATTAAAATCCTTTTTAAATATTTTTCTGTAAGTCCACTCTTTAACTGCTTTTCTATTATTTTCTTTGCAATGAAGCTCGTATAAATTAAACATTTTTTTTTATATTTAGATCAGGATGCAAATATTTTCTATTAGGGTTATGAGATCTGGTATAATGGGATTCAAATTTGGAAAAACTATTAATAGGGTTTTGAACATCCTTTTTCTCTTCGTCAGAAATTCCTACATTTGCAGAGTTTAATACACGTTTTAATTGTTCTTCAGATATATTAAAGGTATCCAAATTGATTTTTTTTTACAGAGGGAAACTTTCCCGTTTTTAGAATTTAAAAAATACCTAAAACTATAATTTCTTGGCGAACTTTTTCGTTTCACAGCATAGCGTTCGGTATTTTCGTATAGCAGTACATTTTGCTTATTCACTTAATTCAATTCAATTAAACTTTTATTCATCCCCAAAGGTGTAATAATTTCTATAAAAATATTTTATTTTAAAATTCAATTGTAAGTGTGTATTAAGTGATTATTTGCACTGCAATAATTAAACATAATTAATACTGATTAAATAAAATTACCTTCATCACTACCTTCGAAAATTTGAAGATCCGCACTTTCGGACATTACTAATTAAGTGGACTTAGGTCACTTTCAAAATAATATTTTTTAATAAATAATTGTCTGTGAAAATCTATGTGTTAATAATTACCATATACTTTAAATATGCTTAATCGCAAATTGTTATTTATGACAGATAACCTCAAATAATACACGTTTCTACCGCCAACTGAAAAAAATTGAAAATTGGATTTAGGCCACTTTCAAAATAAACGGCTCATATCAACATGATGAATTATTGTGAAATATTGAAGTATTGATAGATTTTGAAAAATTTTAGATATTCCAGAATTAAATTAATACAATTATAATTAAAGTAATATAATAATAATTTTAGAGCAAAAGTAGTTTGATGGCTACATTACCATTTTTAATCGACCACACGTATATCTGTCACCAATGACTTCTAAGTTGGTGTCGATAAAAAACGATTTTCATTTTGCTTCCCATTAATTCTAGTTGGCTCATTCCAAATGATAGTTTTGTAACTTTTAAATTCTGTATACTTAGCTCTAGAAATGAAATATCTAAGGCCGAAACTTGCTCAAAGTAATAGGTTTTCTTTTTTTATCACGTGCTAAATTCCCTGCAAAAAGATCTTTCAAACGAGGTGTCATTTGACATGCCTTTCTATTTGAAATAAAAGGTCGGAAGTGACTGAGAACAGATAAATAAACACCTATGTATATAAATAAGGGCAAGAAATAATAAAACGTAACGTTTTCGGGATTTTTTGCAAAAATCGCCTATATCAAAGTTATGAATTTCATTACAGTAAAAGTTTTCACACTTTATGTACATATACATTTATACATACATTTCTGTAAGAGATTATTGATGAGAATTTAATTTTGTTACTACGTAGTAGATTCTTTTTAATTTGTTTACGAGGGGAAGCTTCTACTTCTATATCATTAAGCACAAATTAAACAAAATGTTTACTTTGTTTGCATAACTGAAGTTTTTTTTTGGTGACTACACTAGTTTGAATTTATTTATTTATTTCTGTCAAACAAACTAGAAATAATAAAATATACGATAAATAGTTGTAGTGTGAGGCCAGCTTCGGAATAGATGAAAGAGACTAATAGCTAGACTCGTAGGTGTTAAACAGATCTAGAGTGATTTGCCACCTACAAAAGGCAATCTGAGGTATAATGTAAAAAAGATATCACTGAAAAGATATTCTGCTCGTTATGGACTCAGTGAGAGCTATGCATAACAGAGGAGGGCTTAAAGACAGCCGCTTTAAGGTCGATTAGGTAATTTATAATTGGAATTGTTTTCATCTTGTATTTTGGTCAATTAGTGGACTGGAATGTCTTTCCTAGGTCTAAAAGATCAGATTGTCAGATCCATGATGACTGGATTCTTATCGGAACTATGCTTGTTTCGTGACCAGATCTAGTGATCAGAGTATACGTTTGAGAGGATGCCGATGTATAGTATATCGGTGTAAAATCAAGTAGAAAGAACTGTGATTTCAAGACCCACAGCTCGAATACTCAGTTCTGAGTTATAAATGAACTGGAGAAATAGTTCCCAATGTCTTTTGGCTATTTAACTTTTCCACTCAGGGATTTTCGAATTTAATTTTTCAGCATCTAATGACACTGCTCCTTTTTCTTCTCGATGTTTATGATTGCCGATGTACTGCGTATATAGCCGCCTCGTCTTTCTGAGCTGGAGTGCATCTAGGATGAAGCTTGAGAGAGCTTATTTCGCCTTAGATATACGAATTCATTATAATTGGTGTATCGAGCGGGGAGATGATCCGGAATTTTCCATTCCGAAGTTGGATGGTTACCTGCACCTTCTACTTACTATCGACAAAAACAACTTCTCAATTTCGGCCAGACGAGGCTCAAAATTTTGGCTCTGGCATAACACGTACTAGATAAACGGAATATTTCCTTGAAGTTATAAAAATCTAATTCTACATTTAAAATAAAGATACTGTTTTCTCTGTAAGTTGTACTGATTTTTTTAATTGAGTAATAACATTAAATTATTGGTTCCTTGTTATTAAGAGACCCGCGTCTATTTTGCGTCTCATCTCTCCGTAGCAAAAATAACATTTTTCTTACTATGGAGTTTTATAACTTCAAATATAGAGAAACTATATAGAGAAACCGCTAAGGTTACACCTTTTATTTAATTAATGTTGATATTCTATTCTATTGTTAATTATCGCTATTGATAGTTCACGTAGTTCCTCGTAGTTATCGTTGGTTATCCAGTCAATTAGCGAAATTTAGTACAATGATTTAGACTACGGTAATCACATATTTAAGTGAGTAAACTACCAACTTTTTTTCCTTATACCAGGAAAACCAATTTTCTTAGAAATATAAAACAAATTAAACAAATATTACAAATAAATTTAATATTAAATATAATATAGTATTTAACCTTGTATATTACTTGTATCAAAAATGTATCTAAGATGTTTTCAGCATTCAGCTAATTTTGGTAGGAAGATAATAGGCAACCTCTTTCTCATTCTAAAAGTCACTCTCTGCTTGGAAAGCAAAATTCATTATATAAGTGGGGGTACTAAAAGAATATCATGCCTTGAAGCAATGCATGGTGATAAGTTATATTCCATTTAACACTATCAATGCTATCTTAAGTAGATATTTTAATTACGTTCGGTTATATATCCACTTTAAAAGAATAATTTACCAGGCATATGTACTAGACAGTTTAAACCTATCCATTTACAGCATCCTTAATCTCGACAAAAAGGTAATATTGCTTAAAGTAATAGTTATCCAGTAGACATTATTTAAAATTTAATTAATAAACATTTTGCAATGTACTATTCCTACCCCAGAATTTGGCTCACAAAAAACTGCGAAAAAACATACTTCTTACATCACTTCAATACTATTACTATTTGTAAATGCATATATCTAGAATGTTCGGTTCAAACTACTACTAGATACCAGTTCTACTAACACTTATAATCGACCAGCGATATTAAGATAACAGGAGAATATGCCATTATTCACCGCAAAATTTAATATACGATTACAATAGATTCAATTCAATACCAATTTATTTTAGTAGACATAAAAGACCCATTTATTCTTGAAGCGGACATATTAACGGCTTAAATTTATATTACATAATAAGTTAAAAGAGAAAAAGTCATCGTATTGAAGCTTCCATTGGAAGAAAATTATTTAAAAATAATAAAATGGTTATTAGGAGATTAAATGAACACTACAATCTTTGTGCCTGTTGTTGAGGAAGAATATTAGTAATAGGCAGACAAACTTGTTCTCATCAATTAGAAAGTAAATTATCGAATACTATTATAGTCTACTTTTAGTTTAATAAATATCATTATGATAATGTTCATCTGATTCATTTTTACTATGATTTATGTAATAAAGACCAGAACTGATTTTGAAATAAAAACTTGTCCGGGAATAGGAAATTGGTATCGATTGATCAACAAAATTAAAAGACAAAATATCAGGATGTATTTACCACTGGTCTGAAGGAAACTTGTTCCCCATTTCCTTCAACAAAAAACTAATAAAGACAATGATGGATCAGACAAGCAGCTGACTGTCATTGACAAAGAGAGAAAACTGAAATAGGATTATACTGGATAGACAGTTAAACGCATCCTGCATTGATGACACTTAAGGCAAGCTGGCTACATATATTATTTTCTCTATATTTGATTGTTAAGGGGAAATTAGTAAGTGAAAGCAGCGACGGCCGAAAACGGCACTTACTATGAAAACAGGATTATGGCATGTTCAATATCATGATATGTGTTAATATTTAAAAGACTAATGGAGATAGTACTTAACATGTTTTATCTTGATAATAAGGAACATATGAAGAATTTAAAAGATTAAACGATTTTAATTCATTATTATCTAATATCTAAATCGTTGGCCCATTTGACCAGAAGAATTTCATTCAAAGGAGGAATGTCAGCAGGTATGCAAAAAACTGAAAAATGCATCATACCGTTATTTGTTATCGCGTATAAAATATATGCTATGAGAAAGCGAGTAAGTTGAGTGGAAATGGAAGTTACTGTATTACAAATCTCGGATTAACAAAAAAAATCACGCTTACGTTTCTATAAATATCTATGCAAAGAAAAATTCTTATTAAGAACTCAGATACCATCTGCAGTTCTTGGATTTCAAAAGACAAGTCGCAAAATGGATGGAAGGGCTCTAGGAGTTTAACTAAATACCGAGCTGGGACGATTATCTGAAACGGATATGCATAGGGATCATGTCACTATAGAAAAATAGAAAATTGAAAGAGAGTGAAATATTCCCAAGAAGGTTAACAGAAGTCCTAAAAGATCAAGAGTGAAAGTACTTATTAAAACTTCTGATGGAATAACTGAGGAAGAATTCCAAGCCAACATAAAAAATAATTGCAAAATATTTGCTAGAATTCGTAATAGATTTAGTGTTTTTTTTTATTGTAGACAATGGTCGGTTGAAACGCATATTAATATGTGCAGTATCTTTTGAATATAGTATGGTACACTATGCAGTAGAAGATTTAAAACTATTAGGTGGAATTTCTGCTATATATAAAAGGTATGGAGCGTTTAAATATTAATTACTATAGCAAGGGTTCAATTCAATAATTGAACAGGAGACCGAACCTCCAAGAGTAGATAAGCGCGCTGCCTTATCTAATGAAACGCATTCTGAGTGATCGATAATATCCACTGTACATATAATTATCCCTATCTAGTACCTTCACCCGAGGGGTAAATTTTTGATTTTGATTTATGACCCGAGTCAAAAACGAAGCCCCCACACGAGTAGCTTAACAACAACTAACTTTTACAACACTTTAAAGACGACCCCCACCTGGTCTGATGACACGATTCGGATTTACGACCCGAGTCAAATCAGAAGCTCCCACATGAGAACATATCGAAGACAACCCTCACCTGGTCCGATAAAACAATTCGGATTTACGACCCGAGTCTAAACAGAAGATCCCACATGCGAAGATTAACAACAACCCATTTCCATAAGGTCCAACGATTCCGCTTTACGCCCGAATCAAAGTAGCACTTCCGTACTTGAAGTAAACACCACGTATTCGCCACCGAAGAATACGACTCTAGGCCCAACATCGATTGAAAGACGCAAGCAACTGCAGTACATATAAAGCAATTGAACAAGTACGCCCTGAAGCAGCAAGCATTAGGCAAAGACTTTGCCAGAATATTAACCGACATAACAAAAGCAAATGTCACCAGACAGAAACAAAAATCAACACCAACAGAATTGGACGCTGAAAGACACAGATGAACTTTGTCAGAAGTTAAACGTGCCCACTCATAAGTACTACAAAGAAGACTATTACACAAAACTTCGAAACAATTATGAAGATTTGCTTCACCAACTAGCAACGGTGATCATCGATCTATCACCAACCACTGAATAACAGACATACGAAGCAACGCCAGCAATCATAAGCTATAACAACTTGGCATCCACCTTCAATGAACTTCTCGACCATGAAAAGCAAGTAGCTACAATATCAGAAGATGAAACCGACATGTGGACACAGGAAATCGGTCAACACTTGGCCGAAGTAAACAAGAAGAAATTTTTATTGTTGGATGCAATCTTGCCAGTAAACCCCACCAACCACAACAGCTTGTTCCTTCAAATGCTAAAGATGAATAAACATATCCGTGTCAACATTGCACTAGTCTAAACAATGGTCCAAATCAAATCTTACCGTCTCAGACAAAAATATTTCGACCTACGAGGGAGGGTACGATAAATCTAGGAGTTATTTAAACAAATTATCCATAACAACAGCGCCTATTAAAGAAATGGCGAAAATTAGAATACCTGTAAGGATACGTATGTGGCGAAGCATCACAACTCATAAACCATCTTCCAATGATAAGAGCCAATTATACAACTGCATGGGAAACTCTTGAACATCTGTACGACAACAAAAAGATCCTTATTGCTCAAATAGTAAACAAGTTTATGAATCAGTCAAGCTGCAAAACCGATTCTTCAGGACAACACAAGAGCCTGTACTAAGTGCCACTCGCGAATATATCAACGTATTCCAGAACTTAGAGTATGAAACAAAATCATAGGGTCCAATTGTTGGCCGCATTGGTATACGCAAATAGGACAATGAAACAAACAATAGATTCGACCAATGTCTGGAATCACCACACGAGACACCCGAGTTGGAAACTATCCTGACGTTCCTGGAGAAGAGATTTTTATCCTTAGAACAAACCAACCTTCACGAACCTTAGAGATTATAATGAAACTAAGAACATGTGGGATGTGCCAAAATATACAACAGGATATTCTGCGCTGCCCTATATTCCTGGAACTTAACAGACAGGAAAAGAGCCGGCTTGTAGAAAAATAAAACCTCTGCTGTCTCGTGCACTTAAATGGTCAATATAGCTACTCATCGCTCCATTTTAGAGTACAACGCCAAGGAGATCCACGTCACACAATATAGGCAAAATCGGCCCAATCATCAACAACGATCCAGCAATGCCTACAGTACAGAATTCATAGAAAGTGAAGATATTCCACCAAACGCGCTGGTGAAGACTACTACTCCGTATTACTGAGCAAGCAGCGCAAGCCTTAGGGTTACCCAGAGAAAAGTTTCAAAAGACAGTCAACGTATTAAGGGACATCGGTGGTCAAATTTTAAAATCCCGAACTAAATTCAGTGCTGACACCAATAAACTACGAGAAATTTAAACTAGCAATTCAGCTATACGTTTTGCCAAAGGTCAACAGTCAGCACCCAACCAAGCAAATACCGTACATCATCACCAACCGGTTTGACTTATTTGAGCTTACGAATACCACCAATCAACTGTCCAGAGAAAATTGGGGACAAGACATTATGGAAAAATCCTTCGAAATGGCTTCAAAAACAAAACGGATATTTGTGATAAATAAAACACTTGGGTTTTGAGAATTTACACAATTTAATGTCGATGCACTGCGACAATTGTTTCGCCACACAGTGGCTTCATCAGGCAGATGATAAATGAATATTTAAAATGGATATTTACTTTAGGACATAGAGTTTGGATGGATAGTATACGGCCGAAATCAGACAGAATAATCTCCAGTAGGGAGAGCTACTTCCCACACGCCCAATCACCTCAAAAGAATAGCAATGTGAAGAGATTTACAATAAAACAGTATAATGCGACTATGAACAGAATCAATTACACAAGAACATACAAAGTTTACAATATCTACATAATTATTTAGAAGAAACCGAAATCGTATGAACACAGAAAAGTCATCAGCAAGCAAGGAATACTAGGAACAGTATTAACGGCAATTTTTGGAGTAATAACTTGGATGAAAACCATTAGAAACTAATCAAACAAAATAACCACATTGAAAGAGTCTTATTATCTACACTGCATGCTATCAAGGATTCCAGAACCAATTTGGCAGGGCACTGGAAATAGTAGGAAATAGAACAAAAACAAAGCTCAATTTCATAAACCCTTTTGAATAGCGAAAGTTACGTAGCAGAAATTGAAGATTACTGCAAAAGGTTGTAGTATATATAGGCAGATAATTCAGCTAGGTCTTCCCGCCCTTGCAAGTGGCTCACGTAATTAATAAAAATAATACACTCCTAGTGCACATTGTTATCAGAACCACGACCCTAGAAAAAGCAACGGTCGTCGTTGATGGATTTAATTAGTAAGCCCTTCAATGTTACCAAAGAGGACTATATTATACTAGACACTACATTTGGAATTATAGATGTGAATTACAACCTACAACAATATTTCAGGCACAGATGTCCGCAAATCAAGGAAAACACCAATAGAAAAAATTAGATATCCGAAGAAATTGTGCAATCGAAGCAGTACATCAAAATAGTGAACCATGCCCGGACAAAATAATAAAACGTTTGTTATCGTCCCTCATATGGAAGCGAAGGCGCACACCGAATACGTGGACGGAACAGGCATGCTAGAAATGACAGACAAATGCTTCATCGACAGTAAGAAAAACCACTTGTTGCCAACTCAAAACAGAAACGGCATAGTTCAGGGACTTGGTTTTAATAAACTTTTTTTATTTTCTCTCAGACTAGTCTAACCGTTGGTCATTCTCAAGGAGATACATTCTTATAATTAGAAGTTTCTCTAAATTAAATAATAACTACTGACTAGACAAAACTATAATTACTACATTTATTAACATAGTGTTTAAGCAAAATAATTATTATTAATTTTATCTTATCTGAATTCAGTTACATAGAGGCAATATAGTGTAAACTAAATTTGATTTCTGCCTTGTAAAAGTTGGGAAAGTCTATTGTAAAAAGGTATATTTAATTTAATATTTAAATATGATATATTTGAAATCTGATAATTTACGATTAGCGATACTCAGTCGTTTCCAGAAAAATCTCATCTTGTTTATCATCACGTTAAAATGTAACGTGAACTCTTTATCGATAAAACATCAGCAGGTAAATAAGACGTCAAGTTAAGGCGCCGTGGATATATTCTGGATATATTTTGTTGACACGTGATTTGTGTGCACGTGACCAATATACAGCACCGGAGGGTCTACAACTTGAATCACAAACCGATAATTGAATCTATAAGGGCTCCGTTTCCTCAAAGCCCACACGATTTGTGCTTATTACTTATATCACGTGTCATTATTACTCAATTAAAATACATATTTTATTTAGTGTAACTTAATATTAAATTAGTTCTTAAGTACTTTGTATATTATACATATAATGACTTGACATATTATAATTTATATATTTCATAAAACTGCATAAAATTTTAAATATAATTCTCAGCAAAATCTTTGCCTTACTGCAGGATGTGTATTAACTTATGAAGCCTGCAAATTGAATATATTTCACATAATATTGTAAGGTTTGTCAAAGCTTTAACCAACAATCTTCTGAATGCAGAGTACGCGCATTTGACGTTCTGAGCATATCTTAAAAATTCTACATAACGCGTCATAGTTATAGAGCAATCCTTTGAAGTAAATCCCTGCTAATACTCGTGCGTAAATTATGCGTCTTTACCTTTATAGATAAATTAATAACTTGCTCCCTTAAATATGATAAATTTGATAATTATTAAATTATCATTAAATATCAAAAATATGATACACTTGTATAGACACTCAAATTACATATAAGTTGATATATTTCATATATTATATGCTTATGAAATACAGGATATAAAAACGTAAAAGTTATTGTGAAGAGTAAGTAAAATAAATTTTTCAGTATTATATATACATATTAGAAAAAATAAATTTTAATAAAAACCCAACTGTAGAAATTCGAAATACAAAAATGGTGATGTGGTCATGATGGTACTTTCGCTATATTTTTCTCTAAATGTATGAGGTTTACGCAAAAAAGCTATTCTTAATAATTTACTCAATTTTGAATTCTTGTTATATACATTTCATGTCACTCCTATAGTTTATGAGCAATAGGCAAACAATGTCAAATTATAATATTTTTCTTTTTTTCTTTGCGCCAGTCAAAAACTTTACGAAAACCATGTTTTAATAAAACTTGTTTAGTTTCTCATTTCGTTTAACTTTTATTTAAAAAGTTTTGTAATATTTCTTATATTTAAAAAAACATCGGAAAAAACAAAAAAGGACCTTAAGTCCACTTCCGGTTTATAAATGTTCACCAAAAGCTTTTCAGTTCCAGTTTTTAACGATAAAACCTTAAGTTTAATGTTTCATTTCAATAGGATCATCCGTTTTTAAGATACAACGCCCACCGACATACAGGCATATACACACGCAGATACATTTTTTCCAAGAAATGATCTCAGGAGATCCCAAAATGGATATTTCAAAAAACTTTCATGCAAGCAATACTTCCCCAATATAAATTATAGGGAAAGTAATTGTAATTTTATAAAACACCAAAATAAACACGAAATCATTACGTAAGTCAATCTCCGGACACGTGATTCGCGGTATCACAGTTCATCAGTGGAACTATGCCCCCGAATTACGTGGAACTTTTCAAGTGGAAGACTTCCACGAAAATGAATCGATTTTAATAAAATCGAAACAGCCGTTCGAATTAATTCTCGTGACACGTCTGAAAAACGATATCAGCACAAAGTAAAAAGCCTGATCTGGCATTTTAATGTGTAAATTGAAAATAATATATTCATTTAACGATGCATAATGTATAAACAATACTTTTGTTACGTATCTCATTAGTTTATCCGAGGAGGTACAACTTGAACTAATGAATGCCACATTCCCGACGGTTGTCATAATACAACGTTGAAGTAAAATATTGTTGACGGTAGATTTAATTTGAATTATTTCTAATTGAAAAATAAATATAAACAATATCTTGTAAATGACAGGAAATAAAAATAGAAATTTGGCACACATGTCTCCATGTACTCTTTAAAAATACTGATAAAAAAATTAGGGTTGCCTCCAAATAAATAGCCAATGACGCCATAAGTCATATTTGGGACACGCTGTATAAAATTTTATTACATAAAAAAAGAGCGCAATTTAAAATACTAATCCACTTATCCGAGCATCTGGTTCTAGTTCTGGTTTAAATCGATGGGAGGGCAGAATGTTCCGCCGCACAATGGATCCCAATGGGCCCTTTGTGCGTCCTCCCATCTGAGTCCTCATTTCTTGCCACGGTCAAGCCAACCCAAGGCATTGGCAAATGCCAGGACTGCAGCAAAAGGGACTCTGAGGATGTCTGATGGATTTAGACATCCCTCTCCCATTGTGGATTTACGTACGATGGATAACACGGGGCAGTCTAGCAGTACATGCTCCGCGGGTCCCTCTTCTGCTTCACACCCTCTGCAGATAGGACTAGATTGTAGTCCCAGTTTGTACAGGTGTGATCGTAAATTGCAGTGTCCTGTAAGAAGCCCTACGACCTTCCGTAGGTTTTCTCTGGACAGTTGCATACAGTATCTGGCCGTTTTGCTGTTCATTGCGATGAAATTTTTTGAGACTCTACAGCCAGGTATGTTGTCCCATCACTCCTTATGGCATCTGATTGATGCAGTTTTCAGTAGGGTACTCAGATCTAGCAGAGAGGGCAGCAGGGAGGGGTTCGGTCAGCTTACCGTTTGTCCGGATGCCTTCCTCGCCAAACCATCTACTATTCTGTTCCCTCTGCTGTTGTTGTGTCCTTTTACCCAGCATAGAGTTATCTCGTTGTCACGAACCACTTCTTCCAGGGCTTCGCAGCGTTCCAACGTTAATGCCGAGGATATTTTGCAGTCAGCAATGAACAAAATTGCCGCTCTGCTATCCGTTATAATGTGTTTATTTTTACCATTAATCTTCTTGTCAGAGATTGCTTTTGCTGCATATAGTATACCCACGAGTTCCACCATTGTTGGTGTGCTTATTATCTTACCTATAGCAGTACCGTTTTTTAGGGATAGGATTTTGCAGAAAATTCCTATACCAGCCCCTGTTTTCGTTGACGACCCATAAGTGTATACGTGAATGTCTTTGTGCTTGCTTCCTATTCCTGAGTTTTCTAACCTCAGGTCTATTTAAAGCTTCCTGTTGAAAATATATTTTCGAGGGATGTTGTCCACCGGCATCATAATCTCGGGATTACTGTTCCTTAGATCCTCTAAGATTATGTGGTGTTCACCTCCTCCGTTGCTTACAAGTCATGTCTTTGTTGCTCGAAGCCTTATTGCCGCCGCTGCTGCCTGTTCTCTGATAAATATGTCCAAGGGTGACAGGTGCAGCAAGGCTTCTAAAGCCGCTGTTGATGTTGTTCTCATGGCTCCTGTCGCGCTCAAAAGGGCGCTACGTTGAACGTGGTCTAGGAACCTTGCGGCTGATTTCGTGGTCATTCTTGGCCACCATATTAATGATTCATATGCATTGGCCGCACTATGGCTGTGTAGATCCATAGGGTTACCTTTGGAGATAGTCCCCATGTTTTCCCCACAGCTCGTCTGAATTTACAATACAACAGCTTCAGAGAAGGATTCAGAGAAAACAGAAGTGATACTTATATTCAGAAACTTCGTAAAATTAAACGAAATTCGGGGAAAAGATGCGATACACAAACGGGAAAAATTATACCTGCCAAAGTTTTTCAAAATAAAAATTGCCAATGTGGAAAACACTGCTTAAAAATTTTAATAAAACAGAATGAACAAATTGTTTTGAAATGTTTGGAGACTTTAATAAGCAAACTATATTGCTATACGATGCGACCGAACACTGTACTTTAAAAAGAAGAAAGGGTTCATATAGAAATGCTCTCATTTCTATATGAACCTTTTCTTCTTTTTTCTTTTTACGTACTAGTTAAATTCTAAAACAGGCAAAGTTTCTGTTTGTAAAAAATTCTTTTTACACAATTTTCAAATAAGCGAAGGACGATTGAAACATGTGTTATAATCTAAAAATTTAGGCAACGATTTACGTGGGCGTTTGCCTGGATCGTCGAGAAAAATATGCGATGAAGCAAATGTGACTGTTCTAAACTATAATCTCATTATACGAGGGATCATAATCCCAAAAAAAAAGAATATCTACATCCTGAATTGACTATTGAAAAAATGTTTGATTTTGAAAAGCAGTTAATGAATGGACTTATAGAAAAATATTAAAAAATGATTTTAATCTACAATTCCACCCACCATCTAAAGACACATGCCAAAAATGTGATCTATTAAACATTAAAGTTAAAGCATCAGAAAACCATGAAGAAGAGAAAAAACTTATAGAAGAACATAATATTCATTTAATACTAGCAGAATGAGCCAGAAATGTGTTAACAAGGTTTTATTATTGAAGTTTTTATGTAATTTCAGTATGTACTTATTTTCAATATTTGATTTATGATGATGATAGTATATAGATCGGTGCTAGTGAGAAGTCGCTCTTCACGTGCTCCTTGTTCAAGTGTGTTTTATCATAGTTCTATGGTGATTTATTATATCAGAAAAGTACCAATTTGTTCGTTAAATTGCGGCGCATCCGGTGATGTAAAAATTAGCATAAAAAGATCTGTAGAATTTGCTTTATAAGTTAAAATTCGAAAATTAATACTGTTCGATTAAACGAGGTGAACTGCTCGATCGCGTTTTTTTTCCGTTTTTTGTCGCATACTGATAGTGCCTGACGATTTGACTTATTAAAATCACTACTCCTCTGTATTATTTTGTTACCTTTCCGTGGCCCACCTGTATTGTGAAGTTAGCCACCCTGATCGGCCCCTGGGTGCTTTGTAACCCTGTTTATCCCGAACCTAAAATGGTACTTTGTTGCGAAGCTTGTAATAAAAACATTAGCCCACGCTCACTATCCCTTAAATTGTCAATTCTGTAAAAAATGGATTCATGCCGTATGCACTAATCTGCCGGAGGAAAAATTAGACTTCTTCTTGGAGGAAGCTAAGAAGGAAAACGGTAATAAATGGATTTGTGAACGCTGTACAAATTCTGGTAGTATAATTAAGGCGGACAATATTTCTGTTAGCTCGTTAGAAAACACGATAGCATCAATAATCGCAAAACAGTTTGAAATTTTTAAAAATCAATTTATGACATCAGTTAATGATGAAATTATTAAATTAAAAGAGAGAGTTGCGTGCTTAGAAGATGAAAATAAATCTTTAAAATCAAACAATACTTCAAAACAACAGTGGAATTAATTTCTGAAATTGAAGATCGAAAAAATCGATCAAAAAATATTATTATTTATAATTTGCCCGAATCAACTAAGTCTAATACTAAAGAAAAAATTGAAGACGATAATATTACACTGAAAAATTTATGTAAAGATAAAGTTGATATTAATCCTGTAAAATTATTCCGTATTGGAAAATTGTCTAATAAACCACGCCCCATAAAAGTTGTGCTATCCGACGAAAAGAATGCAAAACAAGTATTAATAAAGAGCAAATTATTGAAGGATGGTACGAATATTAACATAAAACCTGATTTAACGCGTTCGCAGCTGGACTACTTAAAGTTTATTATATATATAAATCTGAATTAAAACGTCGCATGGAAACCGGAGAAACAAATCTCACCATTAAGCATATCCGAGGTATACCTACAATTGTAAATAAGGAAAATTAGAGCATTCTCAACAGGCAGTAAATTTTAACATATATTATCAAAATGTTAACGGATTAAACACCAAAACTAAGGAATTCTACAACAATGTATTAATAAATGATCATGACTTAATTGCATTAACTGAAACATGGCTGAAAGATGGTATTTACGACAATGAATTATTCCCGTCTAACTATAGCGTTTTCAGAGTGGACAGAAAAATTCGTAAAGGTGGTGGTGCTTTAATTGCAATAAAAAATTGTTTTAAATGTCTTCTCTTACCAATACCTTTTACTGTTGAAAATATGGATATTGTTGCAATTGAAGTAAATATATGTAAAAACAATACAGCTGTCATTATGTGTGTTTATACAGGGTGAGTTTTTTTCGATGTTCTCTATGGGAATCTCGGAAACTATAAGAGATAGAGAAACGGTTAAATGGGGAAAGAAGTGTAGATTTACGAGATGAATAAAATTCCACTTTCAAAGTTTTCAAAAAAGTCATGGGTAACTAGATATTTTGAAAAAAGTAAAAAGTGTCAATTTTTTCAAATCAATATATCTCGGTTATTATAACAGATAGAAAAAAACTGTAAAGGACAAAGTTTTAGATAATTTTATGTAGATTAATAAAAAATAATCGGAAAATTTTTATCGCCATTATTTTCCAAGATATGACGCAAACTTACATTTTTTTAAATGGAAACCATAGTTGGCTATGGCCTCATTCAAAAGGTAATTTATTTCTCTTTAATCCAATATGACATACAACATAGTTATTTCTAAAAATAAGTGAGTTATAGTCATTTTAAGTTTTATTATAAATAAAAAATGGGCAGCCATGAAAAAGATGAAAGTATAACAATTGCAGTGGTTTATAATAATAGCAATATTGTAATTATTAGTTATACAAAGTTAAACAAAAATGAAAAACCAGCATAAGAATAATAATTTTGTAATTATCAAATGACCTTCTGTATGTGGTATAAACCCATTTGTCAAGAGGATAATACGTTTCTTACAAAAATATTATGAACAGATGAATCGCGATTCACTAATTGTGGTATTTTTAATCGCCACAATGAACATAGATGAACTCAATGGAATCCATAAGAAGTTTCACAGAGAAAACTACAAATTAAATTTGGGTTTAATCCATTGTGTGTTTAGATTAATAATTCTCGGTCCATATATTTTTGAAAGCTCACTAAGTGAAAATTTTCTTTCATTTTCTTCAGAAAACATTTGAAGATACGCTCGATTGTTTAAATTTATCATTTCTAGCAAGATTGAAATGGTTCCAATATGACGGTGCTCCACCTCATAACATGTTGGCTTTACACATTATTTAAATGATGCTTTTCGTAACTCATAAGTGGGAAGAATTAAACCAATCCCAGGGCCACCTAGATCTCCCGATCTGCGCATTTTAGAATTTTTCTGTGGGGTTTTGTAAAAAAACAAAGTATATGAAAAATCATATCAATCCGTGGATGATCATAAACAAGTTGTTATTGAAACATTTAATTCAATTTACATGAGAATAGTCAAAAAAACCATAAATTTAATTTTAAAAAGATATAATTTATGTCATAATAGTATTAATAGTGGACTCTTTGACCATATTTTTTTAATATTAAAATTTCTCTCCCATTGATATATTGATCATTACAGAATTACTTTATGCTCTTGTTTCATTTTGGTTTATCTCTGTAAAACTAATAATTACAATATTGCTATTATTATAAACAACTGCAATTGTTTTACTTTCACCTTTTTTATGGCTACCCATTTTTTATTTATCATAAAATTTAATATGGCTATAACTCACTTATTTTTAGAAATAATTATGTTGTATGTCATATTGGATTAAAGAGAAAAAAAATATCTTTTGAATGAGGTCACAGCCAACTATGGTTTCCATTTAAAAAAATGTAAGTTTGCGTCATATCTCGAAAAATAATGACGATAAAAATTTTCTGATTATTTTTTATTAATCTGCATAAAATTATCTAAAACTTTGTCCTTCACAGTTTTTTTCTATCTTTTATAATAACCGAGATATATTGATTTGAAAAAATTGACTCTTTTTACTTTTTTCAAAATATCTAGTTACCCATGACTTTTTTGAAAACTTTGAAAGTGGAATTTTATTCGTCTCATAAATCTACACTTCTTTCCCCATTTAACCGTTTCTCTATCTCTTATAGTTTCCGAGATCCCCATAGAGAACACCGAAAAAAACTCACCCTGTATACCACCTCAAACTGCACTTGATACTTATAATTTATTATTCAATATGATAGAGCAACATTTTAGTTTAAATAATATAATTATTTTGGGTGATTTCAACTTAACCAACTACATTCAATATGTCTCCAATACAGAACGACACTTCACTATTCTACCACTTTTAAATTTTATTTCTTTTAATAATTTAAAGCAACATAATTTTATAAGAAACTGCAATAATAGAATTCTAGATTTAGTTTTAACGTCATATGAATATTGTATTGTTGAAAAATCAGAATGTGCTTTAGTTAATGAAGATCGACATCATCCGCCCCTGCTAATAAATATTGTGGCGCCACGAAAGTATGGTTTAAATTTTTCTCCTTCAGAACGTAACCACGATTTTTACAATTTTAAAAAGGCTAATCTCCATCTGCTATATGAAGCTATATCTCAAATAGATTGGTCCGAAATAGAACAGTCATGTGATGTAGAAGAATGTTGCAACTTATTTTACAAAAAGTTATATAATATCCTGGATATTCATGTTCCAAAGCGCAAACTCAAACCTAATACAAAGCAATATCCTCCATGGTTTAATGCGGAAATTATTCAATTAATAAAACTAAAGAATAAACTATCTAAACGCATTAAACTAGATAATGTAATATTAGAGGAATTCAGATCTGTACGACGTTTAATTAAGCAAAAAATTAAGTCAAGCTACAGCACACACATTAAAGCTGCAGAAGAAAACATAAATAATGACCCCAACCTTTTTTGGAGCTTTATTAATAACAATAAAGGACGGTCACGAATACCAGGATGCATGAAACATCGCAATACAGCCCTAGAAACACCTGGAGATATAGTAGAAGGATTCGCCTATTTGCCTCAAGATGATGTCAGAGATTTCAATCCGCAACACTATCCGCATGCCCTGGGTAATTTTGTAGTGAGTGAAGAACAAGTATTGTGTAGTTTGCGCCGGTTACGACCGAAATTAACTATGGGTCCGGATAGTATACCAGCGTTTTTACTAAAAGACACTGCGGTTTATTTTGTACGGCCCCTAACATATTTATTTAATTTAGCTTTATCCAGTGGTGTCTTTCCAGATCATTGGAAAATTACCCGTATTTGTCCTGTTTTTAAAAAAGGTAATAAGTGTTGTATAGAGAATTACCGACCGATTGCTCTAATATCTAATTTTAGTAAACTATTTGAACGCATCCTATCAGATCATATTTATTACAAGGTAAACAGCACTCTTAGTATCCGACAACATGGTTTCATGAAAAAGAGATCGACGCAAACCAACCTAATGAATATTACCCAATTTATTTCTAATCATATGGATCTTGGTAACCAGGTTGATGTAATATATACCGATATGAGTAAGGCTTTTGATCGCATATCTAAATTCAAGTTATTGTAAATGTATCTTATTATCTTATTTTGTATATTTTTTTTGTAGGACTTGTAAAGTAAATAAATTAAACTAAATTAATTAAATTATCTCATAGATTATTAATTAAATTACTTCTTAAATGTGATATTAGTGGTAACATCGTGTCTGTACTTTCTTCGTATTTATCCAATAGAGTTCAGTTTGTCTCATATATGGGAATTAAGTCCAATACATATATAGCTAGTAGTGGTGTTCCTCAAGGGTCCAACCTCGGCCCATTGATGTTTTTAATATTTATTAACAATGTGTGTGATGTATTGGATTGTGAATTTCTCATGTATGCAGATGATATCAAACTATATTCAGTAATACACAACTCTGAAGAAGCCATAAAATTACAAAATAATTTGTCAAAATTAAGTGAATGGTGTTCTGTTAATAGCGTTAATATTAATATTTCTAAATGTAATATCGTATCTTATACCCGATCAAATACTCCCATTTTGTATAACTACGCTTTAAACAATGTCCTTATCTCACGTGTATTTCGATAATAAATTAACATTTAACATGCACGTTAAAAAAATTTCATTAAGTTGTTATAAAACTCTAGATTTTATAATTAGGAACTGTCGTGATTTTCATTCATTAAATACCATATTTAAACTGTATCAGTCACTGATCTTTTCTCGAATTTCGTATTGTGCAACAGTGTGGTCTCCAGGATATTAAAAATATATTAATCTATTAGAAAAAGTTCAGAAAAGGTTCTTAAAATATCTGTATTTTTTTAAACATGGTATTTTTCCTGATTATGACTTGTCTTATCATGCGTTACTTAGCGAGTTTCATATAGAAACAGTGCACAGTAAACACAAATTTATATCTATCACCGACTTATATAAGATTATACACAACATAACTGACAATGAAAATTTCATAGATTTAATAGAAATTAATATACCTAGATTTTCTTCACGACATAGGCGCACCTTTTCCCTTAAAACTCCACGCACAAATCATAATTCACTATCACCTCTACATACAATGATCCGAAATTATCACGAAGTTCAATATTTAGTTGATATATTTCATTCATCTTTAAGCAAATTTATTAATGATTTGAATTCTTGTATGCTCTAAAAATCCTATCTGTGTTAAGCAATGTATATTATTTTATAATTTATTTTTAGTTTAATGTAATAGAATATTATTTTTAAGTTATAGATTAAGCTAATCTTTGTATTTTCTCTGTAATTGGGCTCCATGCCTGTTGAGAATAAATAAATAAAATTTAAAAAAAAAATTTAAAAAATGTTTGCTAATATGGAAGTCAATAGGGCACTATTTTCTTCCAAGATTTTGTTTATGACTGACAAATCTGGGAGTTATGTTATTTTCGAGATGATTTATAATTGTTTTGATTTCATTTTTAGTTGTTGGATTACATATCGTAATGTTTTCTATTGTTTCGTCTGTATTTGTGGTCGTTGTTTTATTTGTTAATTCGGGGATATTTTCTGCTAGTTTTGGCCTATTTGAGCGAAGTATGTTTTTATTTCGTTTGCTATTTCTTCATATTGTTTAGTTGTTATTCCATCTTTATTAATCATTTCTTTTATATTCTGTTTTTGTGTCTTAGTGTATTTGTGGTCGTTGTTTTATTTGTTAATTCGGGGATATTTTCTGCTGGTTTTTGGCCTATTTTAGCGAAGTATGTTTTTATTTCGTTTGCTATTTCTTCATATTGTTTAGTTGTTATTCCATCTTTATTAATTATTTCTTTTATATTCTGTTTTTGTGTCTTAGTGTTGTTTATTTATTTCTTTATTTGGTTCCATATTTTTTTGGGAGGTCAGTTGGACCTTTGTTAAACAGTTTTGTGTAATTTATTGTTTTGGTTTGTTTAATTTTTTCGTTTGTTAATCTCTTTTGTTTATTGTACTTTTCTTTTATAATGGAGTTGTTTGGTTGCAAATGGTACTCCTTTGTTAATTTTTTTCTCGCGTGTATATATTTTATTATTTCTTTATTTATGCAAGGATTTATTCTTGATTTTTTAATTAGATCGTTTCTCCTCCACCAGGTCCATTGCAAACCAGTTTTATGAAGAGCAGGGAAGACTGATTGGAATGGGAACAGTTTGACGCTGGATTCGTCTATTGGCCTTTCTTCATTCCGGTCGCACTGGGTGCTTCCTTTACGAAATCGTTTCAAGTAGTGTAAATAATGATTGATATCGGACCAGGAAAGGAATGATTAATTTTTTGTCGAAAGGCATGTTCATCACACTGATGGGGTTATGGTATGGGGTTCCATTGCTTATGGCTCCATGTTACCTCTGATATTCGTTAGAGGTAACATGACCGCACAGCGTTACATCAAAGAAATTATGCAATCTCATCTCTTACCCTATTTTCAGACTTTGCCAAATCTGACCTTTCTGCAGGATAATGCTCGCCCACACATTGCAAGAACCACAATGAAAGATGTAATAATAAAAAATCTACTTGCCTATAATAATTTGGAATATACAGGATATTAAGGTTATATTTTTTAAATGGAAAACCCCGTACATTATTACTTATTTTGATAGTCCTGTCAATTTTGAACATTTTTATTAACCATACACTACACCTAAATTCATCAGTTTCCTGGATAACGAATTTTCAAATAATAATTAATAACAATGCGATATTCGAACGCAATGGTAGTTACCTGACCAACACAAATTAGATAGGCCTTGAAAAATAATTTGAAAATCAAAGTCTGTCAAAATTAAACAAACAAGTATATTTTATGACTTTTTTACTTACTGATTAGCGATAAACAAAGATCATATCAGGGGGTTGACAACGCAGACAACACTTTGTTTTTAAAGTTTGCTAAGTTGATTATATTTTCATTATATGGTATTTTTATTTGCAGTTCTCCGCGTGAGGTATGATTTGTTTGTGTTTCCTCGTCTTGTTCGTCGTGTTGTGAATTTATAAGATAATTATTTTGTTCAATTTTTTAGTTGTGGTTTCATTGATATTTTGGTTTCCTTCTTCTGTAATTTTGCTAAAATTTCAACTAAGCTTTCTAAGTGTTCTTCGGTGGGACCTTCTTCTATTTCAACAAAATCTGACATAAAATCTATTTCATTTACGTAGTTTTCTGCAATTTTAATTCTTGATGCTACTTTGTTATCCTTTTCTTTTTTATAAATAATTTCATATTGCATTAGGCTCTTTCAAAGAAAATAACTAAGTGAGTGGTTTGTGATCGGTTTATATTATAAATTTTACTCCATATTAATAGGGTTTAACTGCCCAAATAACCGCTAGTAATTCTTTTTCTATCGTGCTGTATTTTGTTTCCTTCAAAGCATGGTATTGAGTCTAATTCTATTTTTAAAAGTTAAAAGTAAAATCTTACTGCATCATTATTTACGGTATTCATTGTTGGTTGATTTGCTGAATCTTCCACAATTGTTATCGAATCAAATAATCTGCTTAATCCTTCCAGATTTGAATTATTATTTTATCTTTATTAAGTGTTTAAACAAACTTTCCAAATAATAGACTTTTACAAATAATATGTATGGATTGGTACCGTACGTTACAAATTAACAAATTATTTTTTTTCTTGTCGTTCTCTTTGGATCGATGTTAACCGTTTCTTTGGAATTGCAACAATCACTTCAGGAAGTCCTCTGTGGGTTCTCGAAGTTCTCGTTTTTAAAAAGAAGTAAACAACCTGTATTTTTCTTCAGTGTTATAAGGTTTAGAAAAGACTGCTAAGATTTACTGCGATCATACGTTTTTACGCGAAGATGCGTTTCCTCCATGTAACAGGCAGATGTAACTATTTTTGGTAATAATTACTTGTAATAAATTTTATTGTTTACTAACTTCCGGGAAAGTATTTATATATTAGCACTAAGGGTGAACAATAAAAAAATAAAGCAAGATCTATTTAAGATAATTTCCGGAATTACTCGTTTAGTCCCGTAATCAGAGCTTCAACTTGCCATGGTACTGAAGCTCGGGTAAGAAGCGCAATGTCCAAAGCTATTTAATCAATCCACTGGGTGCTAATCTATTACTTCATCCTTCACTCCAATCCCCTAATGCCCTATCTACCCATTGGTTCAGACATGCGTCTTACCTGCTAACGAGGTCACGAGGACCATATCTTTATGGACAGGGTTACGAATGTTTTATTTGATCTGAGGGACACATTGTGTTTTATTCAATTAATTAATAAAACTCTGTTTAACTTGCACTTATTATAATTTTTATTACTTCAGTTTTAATGATAATTTAATTTAATATGAAAAAGTTTTGGATATAATGTAATTAAAACTTCTAATCATATTTGTGATCATATAATTGGTTTCAACCGTTACTACGAGGTACTTTATGATAAAGACTAAACTAATAGTTATTTAAGGTACAAGTGTAAAAAGTGATGCTTTATTGCACGAACTGGCGTTTAAAAACACGAGCGAGGAACGAGCGAGTTTTTTTAAAGCCAGGAGTGCAATAAAGAAACTTTTTACACGTGTGCCTTACAAAATTTTATCTTCGATCGTAAAGGATTTCAAAAAATATATTCTTATGAGTAATATTTTAATGTCATTTCAATAATTCAATTAATGAAAACATATTTTACCCGCAATGCACTAATGAAAGCGTTACTTAGCAACCAGTAAACAAGTTGCACAAATATCGGCCGCCATTATTATTTATGGAAAAAATGTTCGCTTTATTGTAATCGCTTCGACTTGCATTAAATGAAATCTTCAGAGTTCTTAAATCTGCAATTTGGTTTGTATTATATATTTTATTTATAGTTTATTAGTTATTTGTATCAATTAATAAAAGATTAAGTTTTTCGTCGAAATATATTCATCTGTCAAATTTGACAGTTCTGTGCAATAAAACCAGTTTGACATTACCGTGCAATAAAAACGTAAAAAAGCACTAGTGCTTTAAAAAGCCACTTTTGCAATGAAAAATAATGCAAAAAGCGTCTACTTTCTGTACGATCGTAGATAAAATACTATGTTCTACCACTAAAAATATTATATGAACGAAATGAAAGATTACTTCATTTAAAGCTCTTTCGTCTCCCAATAATATTTAATATCCTGTACAGTTTTCCTACAAAAAATATAAATATGGTATCCTATTTTAACGATGGAGTTGTATTTAATTCAATTGCACTATGTAGTTTTCGTACAAGGGAATCACAAACATACGAAAGTTGAATGATTTTTTTAATCGGAGCTGAATATTCTCAGGTAGATATTTATCAAACATTTTTGCTATTTGATATTTTACGTTGTTTATTTCTCTAAGCCGTTCCGATTCTGCTTGGTTAGATAACGCCACACAATCCCTCACCTAGACAAAAAAAGAAATAAAAACAAAAGAAGATAAAGTTATACGTTTTAAAGGATTAGAGGATTGGTTTTGTTTAGTATATTTAAGGATGATATTAAGAGATTATGTGTATGAAGAAGGAAAGTAACTAATGCATTCTTGTATAATCTTAAGTCGATCGATAGAAATGCAGTCATTTCGGCATTTACTGTGAAAAATTAGATCAAGAGAAATCCGGGAATAAAAAATGTCCTGGTGAACGCAATGACTTGCCATTGCACTCTGCATTCCAAGCCAATAGATATGTTTTAAAGACAGAGAAAAATTGGGAAACCCAGTTCTTTAGAATGTTGTTCGTTCGGATTGAGTCTTTAACTTGTTGATTTAAGTAATCTACCAAACATTTACATTACGCATGGTAGGCGGTTGTAAATTTGTGAGTGATGCCGAAAATATTACAGAACTCCTACCAAACATTGGACTAGAAGTTTGTCGAAGTCCCAAGGCTGCAGTAGCGTAGGGCCATCTTTGAGCAAGTGATGGGTCGTCGGATGGAGTGAACTGTTTCAGATTGAGTAGTTAGTCCGTCGGGCATAAATTTTAATTTTTCGAACGTCGAGTGCGAGTGAGACAGTAAACGCTTCTTTCTTTCGCCGAGGAACATTTATGAGTCCTGCAAAAAAATCAGAATTTTTTTGCTGATCGTGTGCACGCACTCCTTATTCGAGGTTGAACTCCTAACAGGTGCGCGTGCTAATTTTTACAGCCGTTCAGTGATTATTCCTTTACTACCTCCTTAGCTAGCCCCCTTTTACCATTTTAGCACCACCAACTTGTGAACTGTGCATTTTCACTTCATTACCGTTTTCGCCTTTTCGAACCGTGATTGTGAATCGCCCTCCCGCGAAGTCTGATGTCGCCGCTGCCCGGGAAGCACTAGCCGCCTTCGCTCTTCTCCAAGGCGAGTTCGAGAGCCCCCAAACAAAAAGAAAAAGGTAGTGTGCAATTTATAAACTATTTAAACGATAATTAACACCGAAAAACATTAAGGCCGCGAGCTACGTGTTGCTGCCACGTGTCCTTTTTTATTTAATTTTTTGTGGTATTGGTGGCTAACGCCACAATAGTAGTGTAGGCTATTGTTTAAGAGAAATTTTAATTCGGTGTCTTTAGCTTATAAATTTCTGAGATTGGAATTGTCCACAAAAGTAAGATCTGCCATACTATTGTCCTTGCCAGGAACGAATGTCAGTAATGAATTGCGTGGTTAATGTGAGATGTGTGTGCAATGGTCCTAAGTAATAATCAGAATTTATAGCAGCGATTAATTGTTGAGGCGCAGATTGTGACCAGATAAGTAGTTTATAGCTTTAGAATTGTAGCGGCAGACTGGTTGAGCATTACTTAAACACTCTAGTATGATTAAATGAAACGGCGGTAAAAGATTCTGAGAAAACGATACGATTTGGTCTGCTGCTTGTGCAAATGATAGGATCGCAACCAACTTGGACTTATAATTTTGTTTCACCGGAAATACATTTGTTATTAATAATTTAAAAATACGAAAACATTTCGTGAATCTATAACAATGAGTCTTACTAAGACTACAAAACAAATTAATTTTGAAACAACTACTTCTCTGGCTAAAACCTCGACAGACATTGAATAAAACAAAATTAATTTGCGTGTTACGAATAGTACAACTATCAAAGCAACACTAATTTGAATGAAATTATTTCTGTTGAATAAACTAATAAATGAATAAAGTGTATTTTAGATTGTTTAAATGTGAATAAAAAAATACAAATTTTGAGTTGCAGTAATTTTAACACTAGTTTTATATTCTATACAGTGAGGATATTAAATTTAAAAAAATAAAAATATTGAATAGACGAGGCCGTTACTTGTTGAAACTCCATTATAAAGACTTAATAAACCACTGGTACAGCGTGAGGTTTCAAAAATTAATTTATTGTACTACCCCAATTGTTTCGACACACTGTGGCATCATCAGGTAGATACGGATACATCTACCTGATGATGCCACAGTGCGACAAAACAGTTGTCGTAGTACAATAAATTAATTTTTGAAACCTCACGCTGTACCAGTGGATGTATCCGTATCTACCTGATGATGCCACAGTGCGGAGAAACAATTGGCGTATTACAATAAATTAATTTTTGAAACCTTACGCTGTACCAGTTTTATTAAGTCATTAAAAATTAAAATGTGTCGCTAAGAAAGAACAGGCGAAAAGAAATAATTAAAAATTGAATACTGATACGGCTACGATATATTCAAATAGTCAGCTAAAGGTAGTTAAAATAAGAAAAGGGCACAGTTTTCATATTAATATAAAGTACTAACGGACTACTAAAAAGATCCCCTTAAAATTGTCAGATTTTTGATAAAAATGGTGTTTAATTGACTATATAAATACTATATAAATAATAATAATTTTAAGAATGTCTCAGAAAAAGATCCATATCTATTTTAGGTAATTATTGCACTTACAAAACTCCTGATCTTTATTTGGAATATGTTGTTTTGTTAAGCTTGTAGGGTTAAATATATCACAAAATGCTGACTTAGCCAGCTTCAAATTGTTAGAGTTTCTTTTCTTCTAAACAACTCCCAGACTATATTTGTAGACTGCATTAAGGTCTGAAGGTGTTAATTTGATATTTTTTCTTTGTATGTCTTATATCCTGAGATATCACAAATTGCCTAAATAAATTCTTTCTGATTTTGTTTAAGGAAAGGCATACGTTATTTAGTGTGCTAAATGGTTTCAGTAAAGGAGAGATGTATATATGTATAATACAATATTTGAAAACACATGATTTTACAAGTTATATCCGGAATGTAGTATCCATTTGTACCGTTCGCAGCGCTGGAGAATAGAGCTGGAGCTGGATGTGTGCAAACATGTTCAGTTGTATTTCAGCTGTCTGTGTGCAAAATCTTGCTTAGTATTGACTGTGCTTCTCATGTGAGTGTTTAAAATGTTCAAGGAAATATGATAATTGACTGAAGGCATGACCGACAACACTCTTCGATAATGGCATTAAGAAACTTCCGCTCTGCTGGAAAATAAAACATAGGAATATACATTTTTATACAATAATACATACATACTTCTTTACTGAATTTCAGATTATATTTGCTAAATGTATGAATAGATTCGTTTACAATTTTGTATTCAAAAAGTCTCCTTGCGGTTGAAGAAAATATTGATTGGTTGTTGAGACACTTAGGCGTTTTCAATATTAAGATAAGGACAATGACTGATTCTCAAATTTGTTTTATTTTAAATACTACATATGTTGTATGTATGCTGCTAATTTATGTTGTGTTGGATGAAATGATCTATTATTTATAAAACTGTCTGTATATGTAGGTTTGTGATAGATTGCAAACCGATCTATGATACATCGACTTTTATTAATACCAATGTCAACTCTAAATTATAAAAAAAAGAATTAAACACAATCTATCATATAGAAGTTATAACAAAACAATTATTAACAAAATAATACAACAAAAACAAAATCAAATAATCAATAATTTAATATGCCCCTGCCAATCTGAACCAAAAAACAACTTTATTTCAATAACATTTAATGGCCTTTTTAAGAAAGAAAATTGAAAAAAATCTTAAAAAAATAAATTTCAACATATCATTCAAAACTCAAAATAGAGTGTCAAAAATAATAAAAAACAATAAAAACAAATCAGTCAAAAATAAACACAGGGGAGTGTATTTACTAAGGTCTATGAACTACCCTAAAGTTTACGTAGGCCATACCGGGCAAACTTTTGATGAACGAATAGAGGCACACCATAAATGTTTTATTAATCAAAAGAAGACATCAACAATGCAACTCATTAAAAATGTTCACTGTCCCACTAACCACAATGTAGTATATAAGAAGTAATGTGTATTTTATCTGAATATTTTCTTTACTTGAAGAAGCCACAGTGTGGCGAAACATATGTAGTGTTTAAAATAAAACAAATTTGATAATCAGACATTGTCATTATCTTAATATTGAATAAAAAAATATTGTGACGCCTTGCTTGGGCTAAATTGAAAAAAAAATTTAAATTTTATTTTAAAATTTTATTAAATTATTTGTTCCTTATTTGAACAAAAAAAAATATATGTGAAGTTGCTTGAAAATTCCCGATATAGGCTAGCTAGGGCACGGGGGATATTTTTTGGCGCCAAGTAGTCTTCAAAAATTTTCCCCACCAGGAACGCGAAGGAAAACTACTAAACCTAGATGTTAGATTCAAATAGGAAGTTCATCATAATCAAATACCAAAAGCAACAAATAAATAATTTAATATTTTACTTTATTGACGTTAAACAATTACGGCTAAATAATGTTATTAAAAAATATAATATTATTCTTAGATTTAAGTTAAGCTTAATTAGGTGTCACAAAAAATATTTTTTTTTTTAGAGTTGCTATTTCCACTAATATAAAAATATCGCTGTTCGAAAGCTAAACTTTAATTATTAAATTCGGTGGTTATACCAATGGCCATTGTACAATCCGAGCGGATAATTAACGTATGCAAGTCAAATCAATTACCAAAATAATCGTCGGATTAGCACACTCCTAACACTCAATATTTTAGCAACAATTAATTTTATTAATAATAATATTCTATTCTAGATTAAAATAATTTAAAACAATGACTTTTTGGGTGCTACCGATGACTCCGCTGCACAAAGCTCACCGCTTGGAATTGTGTCAAGTCAGATTCCACTGGGATATAGAGTGGAACATCATTTGCTTTAGTGATGAGTCCAGATTCTGCTTGGGCCACACAATACCCCTGGCATCATAGTATGGGGTGCTGTATGTCTTGGAAGGAGACGCTGAAGTTCTACTACCTGTTGCAATACCATACATTGACACTATCCCAAATGCCATTTTTTTAGCAAGACAACGCCAGGCCACATACGGCTCGTCAAACCATGGACTTTGTTCAAACTTTAGTGTAGAGCTTTAAGATTGGCCTGTAAGATCCCCTGATTTATCGCCAATAGAACATATAGAACAGACCTGGAACCGCTTGCCACAAAATGACATCGACCACTTGATTCGGTCTATGCCTCGCCGAGTTGCACAATTTTTCTTTATGGGTGTTGCATCACTTTTGAGCTCCACTGAAATATTAAAACATTAAAATTATGGGGATACAAAATAATTCGGCATAGGGTTATCATGAAATTACGCAAAATAGATTATACTTATTATGAAATCCAATTGCTATATATTATTAAAATTATTAGATAGGAATTCCCTGAAGCTGTATAATTCCTTGATACTAAGATAATGTTTAATTTTGAGTTTTAATTTTTCGATGGTTTATTAATTTATAACAAATGGCAAGCGATTAAAAATTTGATTGCGTAATAATTAATACTCAAGCATACCTGCATTTTAATTCTTGTTTGGTGTTTATGTACATCTATATGAGTTGTATAGTTAGTTATATGTTTTTTAATATACATTAAACATTCTAAAATATTCAAACAGAGAAGAGTTAAAATCTTAAAGTTTATGAAAATTGTATGCAGTCTGCTTGATAATGAATGTGCGCCATTATACGAATAGATCTTCTTTGCAAAGCAAAAAATTGCATCGCTTGGGAAGAGTAACCCTACACAATGATACCGTATACTAGATGACAGTTTATTAGGGCAAAGTAAAAATTCTTTAGTACATAAAAGGATACTGTATTATTTAGGTCACGAAGTAGAAATATACCAGAGCATTTGTTTTTTAATTCCTAGTTTAATTTAATGCCATCATTCAAAATATAAATTTTAGTACGTTTTAGAGTAAACAGAACAGAGATTTAGATTTGTTAACTGCCAGTCGATTACTATGGAACCAAGTCAAAGCTTTAAAATATGATTCCTAGTAAGTGTGACTTCATTTAGGTTTTATTATCTACAACCGTAATGTCATCCCCATATAGGATTAGATTGGAACCCTCAAAAAATCGGGAGGTCAGTAATGTAGAACAAGAACAACATTGGTCCAAGGTTTGTAGACTGCTTGTGTGCGGTTATTCAAACATGACATTAATAATCCACATGCACTTGGATGAATGTTGTAAAAATACAATTTCCGTAATAAAATCGAATGTGAGATGCAGTCAATGTCTTAATTAAATCTAAAAATGTGGCTGTACAGTACTCACCCGATTCAAAAGATTCAAGATTCTGTTGGGTAATGTCCAATAAGTCATTTGTTGTTGACTTATTTTATCGGAAACAATATTGATTATTTGAAAATAATTTGTTATCTTCCAGAAAGGCCGCTAGACGAATGTTCAGGACATTTTCTAAAAGTTGGGGAGGATTGAAATAGGTCGATAATTCCCTACATCTTTGCTGTTTTCTTTCTTTAAAATTGGCCGCCCTATAACTACTTTAATGCAATCTGGAAAAACATAGAATTGGATGCTCAAGTTTATTAGTGATGTTAGAGTATTTGATTGGTTTTAGGAGATCAATACTTATTTCATAGATATTCTTAGTTTTTCCTTGTTTTATACTCGATATATTTTCTCTGGTTTCTGTTTGGGTGATCAGTTTAAATTTAAAGTATTGCTCTAAAGGAGCACAGGGTGGTTTAATCATAGGTGTATGGTCAAAGTCACTAGTAGGTAAAGGATTAAAAGATTAAAATCTATACAGTTAATTTCATTGAGCTTGTTTCTACTTGAGTCTCTACCTCAATTAATGACATGCCACATTTCACATGTTGAATTGGATGACTTTTTGAGCAAGGAGTAATTAGCTTTCATTTTGACTTCATTGAGGGCCCGTCTATATTTGATACGGAAGTTATTATAAGTAATTTGATAGGAGTTAGGTTCAAATGTTTTATATAACTTCTTGAGCAAATGTAATTTTTCTAGCCTTATTTTTATGTCATTTTTAAACCAAGGTATCTGAGCGCTATGTTTCGTTTGTTTAGGAAAAGCACAATCAAAGGCTGATAAAAAGTATTTCAAGAAATGTTCCCATGCATAATTCACATTCCTATAATTTATTTTCATAGTCAACTGATAGCATGTAGTGATAGTATAGATTGGAAAGATCCGGAAATTCACACTTTAATTGCAATGTGTCAGAATTAATATTGCAAAATATATTGTCAATGCAATTATTACCTCGTATTACAGCTGTCACTAACATATGTAATCCATATGATAACATCAAATTGCACAGCTGTTGGGATCATTGCTGCTAAATAACTTTTTAAAATCCCCAAACATAAACACATTTTCACGTAAATAATCAATGCTTTCCACAGCTTCATTCAACATAACAGTGTTACAGAGTCTCCAGAAACATCAATTCGGAGACGTGGTTCCCAGTTCCACATTTCTGCACGCAGTTTAAAGCAAATTTTGAAAACAGATTTGAAAATGTTCCCGTATAAAATTCAATTAGCCCAAAAATTGGTACCGAGAGATCAAGATCAACGAGTTGACTACAGTTACAGTTATGCAATCCTAAGGCTGTCACACACAATCCTCAATTAACATACACAGCTCGTTCAACCATTCAATTATTGAAAGATGTTTTTCCACGAAGACTAATTTCGCGAGGTGGCGATTTAGCATGGCCAGCCAGATCTCCGGATTTAACAGCAGCAGACTTTTTCTTATGGGGTTTTTTAAAATCAATAGTTTATGTGAAAAAACGATTCAACATCTTAAAAACAATATCCGTCACGAAATTTAAGAAATTCAGCCCGATATGTTGAAGGATGTCATGAAAGATGCCCTAAAAAGTTGCATAGCGAATCACGGTCACCATTTAGCCGATATAGTTTTCCAATCATAACGGAAAAAATTGTAAAGACCAAATAAACTTTTTATGAAAATCAAACTTACTTATCTTTTTTTGAGCAAAGTTGTAGGCAATCAAAATGGTAGCGGGACTTTACCCCACCACCTAAATGAATTAAAGTCTCCGTTTGGAAAGCGACATACACACATAATAAAGCAATTTATACAAGCAATAAAAACAAGTTAGTTTGCATGTTGTTTCAACCAATATATATAGGGTCCGCCAATAAGGGCGCGTGAACTTTAACATTGAATAAAACAAGTTGTGTGTGAGGTAGAAACGAAATTTATTTTTCATTCGAAAGGGTATTCGACCCCATTAAGTATGGAAGATAAAATCGTTCAAATGACCACCGCGGCTCCGTTTGGTAGCCCGGATCTGGGAGGTCCAATTTTCGATGACTCTGGAGCACATATCGGCCTCAATTTGAGCGATGGCGTTGCGTATGTTGACTTTGAGGTAATCGGTGTTTAGAGGCTTGTTGGCGTAGACCAGCGACTTGAGATAGCCCCAGAGAAAAAAGTCCAAAGGCGTTAAATCGCACGATCTCGGTGGCCAGTTGATATCGTCTCCGCGCGAGATGACCATGTCCGGAAATCGCTGGTGCAGAATGTCCATTGTGGCATGGGCTGTGTGGCACGTGGCGCCGTCCTGCTGGAACTACATGTCGTCCGTGTCCATATCATCCAGTTTAGGCCAAAATAAGTTGGTTATAATCGACCTGTAGCGCTCCCCATTGACGGTTATGGCCGCCCCAGCTTCGTTCTCGATGCCGCCGGCCCGAGATCCACACCAAACAGTGACTTTCTGGGGATGCATTGCCACTTGGTGGACCTCGTGGGAGTTGTTCTCACTCCAAATGCGGCAATTTTGCTTGTTCATATACCCGTTCATCCAGAAATGAGCCTCGTCGCTGAGGATGATTTTTCGGCCAAAATGGGGGTCTGCTTCCAACTGCTCCAGAGCCCAGTCAGCGAACGCCCGACGCTGTCTGTGGTCGTTTATCTTGAGCTCCTGGGTCAATTGGGTTTTGTACGGGTGCAGACCCAAATCCAGATGCAAAATTCTGCGAGTTGATGTCTCCGAAAGGCCAAATTCCTGTGCACGACAAAAAATGGACTGCCTCGGGTTCTCGCGCACACTCTCACGGATAGCAGCGATATTTTCGTTCGATCGGGCGTTTCGTCGACGTGTCAGTGTTGGTTGGTTGTTTACTGAACCAGTCGACTCGAATTTGCCCACCAATTGACAGATAGTCGACTCTACAGGCCGATCATCGCGACCGTAAAATGGGCGAAGTGCGCGGAACGTTGCTCGAACTGATGACCCATTTTCGTAAAACAATAATTTGCATGTGCTGCTCGACACTCAAACTTGCCATCGTGATTTGGGGTTATATACTGAACAAATGGCAGCAACTTTGACAGCTCTACCTCGAACAACATGGCCGCACCCTTCCGGCAAACTTCGCGCGTCCCTATTGGCGGACCCTTTAGGTAATTGAATGAATTGTATTTGAATTAATTGTTTCTTTTGTTAATATACGTGTTACTGCATATTGAATTTAATTTCGAAGGACCAATTTGTAACTTCGTAGAAATTAGAAATAATGAATATGTTAGTTTATTTAATGTTAGTTTAACTTAAAAAATGTTCGTATATTGCAAACACCAAAATATACAAATATTTACAATTTAACAATTCACATCGCGTAACCGTTCTTTACTCTTTAATGTCTTGAATTATTCTGTCTTCTCTTCTCCTTTTGCAATTTCTCCCCGGAGTTAAGGGTGGCATGTAAGATTTGGTGGAGGTAATGCAATGGCTTCTGATTGGTTATTGATGCACCGTGATTACCACCACCTAAACATTGTTGCCAAACTTCTTCAACCGCGTCTCGGATCGAAAGGATCTGCCGCGCAGATGTTGCAAATTTCTGCTAAGTCAGAATCCTCATTAGGACGCCATAAAACTAAGCCGTCTTTTGAAAACTATATCCATGCAATAAAAATATACAGTAAGGGCCGGTACTCAGAATGGTCAAAATAATAATATGCAAATGCGGAGGGGCGAACCAGGTAAAGTCGTAACATCCTCCCCCCGTTGAAATTAGAATGATTTCAAAAATAAAAAATGAATGAAAAAATTATAATGTTCACCTAACTCAATTAATCTAAATTTTATACAAGAAATTATATGTCCCTAATTTAACACATAATGATATATACATGTCTTAATTACGCTAACTGGGGCTCATTGTCTCTGTCAATTTTAATGGGAAAAGAGTAAAGTTTAACCGTTGGGCGCAGAACACTGTCAGTTTTGGTTTTCACTGTTGCCGCTCGCACTACACAGTCAGCTCCCGGATGTACCTTCTCCACACGCCCTACACGCCCTACTCGCCAGCGAATTTGTGGTACATTATCCTCATGTATGAGGACAAGCTGCCCGACCTCCATAGGTTGACCGGATAAAGGATATAAGGGTCTAGAGTTTAACATTGATTGATACATTAAACTTGCACCACCAGTTATTTTGTATAATATGCGTTTAATAGATTTTATACCTGCTCCCCACATGCCACCAAAGTGAGCGGCTCGGGGGGTATAAAATGTCAGTTAACCTTGTCTATATGTGAGGTTGCCGTTAATTCATTTTGTTCTTGTAAGAACTTATGTAATCTTTTCAATTATATATTAGCCCCTACAAATGTTGTTGCATTGTCACCTTATAAATCAGTGACCATACCACGACGTGAAATAAATCTTCGCATCGCAGCTAGAAACGATTCAGTAGTAAATTCTCGTACTATTTCAATATCCACTACCTTTGTTGACATACACACAAATAAAGCAATATATGTTTTTATGAATTTAGCAGTTTTACGTTGACCCCCTTTTATTAAAAGTGCCCCCCCCATAATCAATTCCAGTCTTAATGAATGGTCTGAGTTGTTCTGAGCGACACTCAAGTAAATGACCTACGGCTCTGATGACCGCAGATTTGTCAAAACTACAAGTTCGCGAAAATGCCGTTTGACCGTGTTTTTAACGGATATTGGCCAATGTTTTGTTCTAACTGTTGCTAAATTTGTGTAATGGTAATGACGTATGATCAGATTAGTAATTTTATTATTTTTTGGTAAAATAATGGGAAATTTTGAATCGTACAACAATTTTGCGTATCTGAGCCTACTCGAATGAATCAATTAATCTTTATCAAATATAATTAATTAAATAGCCTTTATTATGAGAATTTCTGATGTGTTCAATTCGTCAACATTTAAATCTCCCGTTATTTTGGCCTTAGTATTCGCTATGTTATGTATAAAACGATTAAACCAAGCAGTTACACGTACTAACTTAATAAATTTCAAATAATTATTTATCCACGGAATATGAGGTTTTGGGTTTATTACAGTTACTATTATTGTCCTAAATTCTGCATTATTATAAAATTTTGGTACAAATGTTTAAGGTTTTGGACCCTCTAATAAAAATTCAGGATCGTACCATCATAATTGATTATTAATTAGTTCACATGGGAGAAACCGCGCGATATTATATCCGCGGGATTATATTCCGATCGAGTATGAAATTAGACGTATCAGATAATCGCTGAATTTCCCCAATTCTATGAGCCACAAACTGTTTAAATTTACTAGGTTCTGAATTCAACCATGATAAAACAATGGTCGAATCCGAGTAATAAAAACATTTCATCGAAGCATCGTATGCGGTTGTGACCACTGCGCAAGTTAAGGCGGATTCCCAAGGCCACACACGTGCAGTTCCTTATCCCTATGGAATTCCAGAGTCATCATCTCTTATGTTATAAATATACCCCACACTGTAATAAAAGTGGTAATAAATCTGTTAGCCGCATTTGCCGCATGAATTATTCTCACTCAACGCTCCTGAAATAAAAAGTTACTTTTTAAAACGTCAATCGATAGTTGATCGACCAAAACTGGCGCAGTCGGTAGGATAAGTCGAACGGTAAAAAGACAATAATAGCTTTGACCTGGTCCGAATCATCGGTTAATTCGACAACGATCCACAACAAAACGTCGGAGACGCAGGAAAACCTTCAACGGACAAGCATCGCCAGGAATACCTGCAGACCCAAAGAATGACATCGACTGTCGAGGGGAGCATCCAGAGGAAAGTCCTACATCGACAATTCTCCGGAACCCGTAGATTAGAAAGACCTGGAAACCAGACACATCGCTGGATTCTATAGGTATTAGAATTAAGAAAATCGCAACAAATAATGGAGAAATACGCTCTAATCCTAATGTAAGTTTTTCCAAAATTGTATCCGTCTTCAACCGCACCCCTACACTGTTTGATTTTCTTCAATACGCGAAAAAAAAAAATAATAATAATTAATTAATTAGTATAAGCTAAATAATTAAAGTCTATAACTTATGAACGAGTTTGAAGATATAATCGAAGAATTGAACGACATTCACTTAGATATACTTGAACAAGATAATTTAAATATTCCCGAAATGGCTCTAAACGTCCCACTAATGCGTTATCAAGCTGATAACATTCCAACGTATGATGGAAACCCAAAACAACTTAATAGGTTCATAAATTCTTGCGAACATTTTTTGCAAGCATTTCAAAACGTAAATAATGTAAATGACCAAATTAATATCTGTTTGCTCGATACGATTCTAAGTAAATTACGCGATCGTGCTGCTGTTTTAATCGGCTCTAGAACCGAATTAAACACGTGGCAATTAATTAAAGATACATTGAATCAAACATTTTCAGATCAAAGAGGTACAGATTGCCTAATTCAAGATTTGATCTCAATTAAACCATACAAAAATGAAACACCAATTCAGTTCGGAATGAGAATTCAAGACGCTAGAAGTTTGTTGTTCGCTAAATTAAATACCACTATTGAAGACACTAATGAAAAATTAATTTAGATTCGTCATTACGACGCTTTTGCGCTTAAAACATTTATAAACGGTTTGCCATACCATATGCAACTAGTAGTTAGACTTAAAAATCCGAACTCGATCGAACAAGCATTAGCATACGTAACAGAAGAAGAAAATTTTAAATATATTAACAATGGACAGAATCCGAATTTCCGACAACCCACATATCGACCACAACCTTTTGTAAACCCAAATTTTGCACGACAATCACCCAAACCAAACAATTTTGCACAAAAACCGGACTTTTACCCCCCAAGATATTCACAACCGAATTTCTCTCAACAACCTAATTTTGCTCAACAAGCCAATTTTTCTCAACGACCAAATTTTCTAGACCACCTATGTTTAATTTTCAACAGAGACCGTTTTCAAATGCAACGTTTATTTCGCGTCCTGCAATAAATGCCCAACCTCAGTTAAATCAATTTAACAAACCGAATTTTAATCAATTCCCGAATAACTCAAATAATAAATTTGGCAACCAAAAAACATTTCCATTTAATCCAAAATTAAGTTCAATGACAAGGAATAATTCTCAACGTAAATTTGCCCCTGAACCAATGGACACAACATCAGGACACGCTACACTTGGACCGAAACCGAAATTTATCGCGGAAGAATTATTTGCCCACCAAATAAATGACAACGAAAATTTAAATAACCACCTTGAACCTAATTCGTACCAATATGAAAACAACTATGAAACACCAATTGAACAATTTTCCTAACTAACCAATAATTATTATCCTAATGATACTGAGAATGAATTTTACAACGAACATATAAAATCATGTTCAATACTTTGACGAAAATAATCAGTCGTACAATTATATTAATAACGAAGGTTATGTAGAAAACCAAGATCCAAATTTTCACCTACCTTGCCGGGATCAGAAACAAACATAATTACTATTAATAATATTCATGCAAAATTACCATATATTAATGTGCCCGAATTAAACGCAAAATTCCTAATAGATACTGGAAGTACTAGAAGTTTAATAAACCCTTAACTTGTGCACACATTTTATGAAGATTTTATTTCAAATGAATCATTTCAAATTGAAACCGCACACGCAATGACAGAACATAATGAAGTTGCAGTAATTCCACTGTTTACCCCGTTTCAAACTAAGAGCTATAAATTTTACTAATTCGACTTTTCTCCAAATTACGACAGACTTAGCGGTGTAGACCTTTTAAATTAATTAGAATATAATATAAATATACAGACAAGACGATTAACCACACCCGGAGTCGAAATCGCAATAATTTACGAAAATTCAAAACTAACCAAAGAAACAAATCAATTCAATGAAAGTTTTCTAATTATTCCACCTCGTACACAACAAGTTATACAACTTCCGGTAGTTTTAGACAATGGTATTGGAATTTTAAACTACACAAATTTTGGTATAAAAACGGAAATGCCCAAAGCACTAGTAAATGTAAAACATTACCTTGCAATCACTACAATCACAAATTCAGGGGAAATAAAAATGCATCTTTTGAATATAAAAAACTAAATATATGTGATGTTAATTTCATAGAGAAAATGGAAACCGATGAAACGCATTTCGATACTAATTACGATAATATTTTAAAATCAAATCTAAAAAATTGTAACACAGAAGAACGTGACGCGATTAGGAAATTATGTTGAATTATATGAATTTATAGATATATTTTATTCAGATAAAATTTCATTAACATTTACGTATCAAATTCAACACAAAATTAATTTAAAAAATAAAACCCCAATTTATACTAAAAGCTATACCCAGAAATGCACAAATCAAATTTCGAAAATGCTAGATCAGAAAATTATTCATTATTGATGCATCAGGTAAGAAAAAATGGCGCTTAGTTATTGACTACAGGAAATTGAACGAACGTACAATTGACGACAAGTATCCTCTTCCGAACATCACTGACATTCTCGACAAATTACGTAAAAGCCAATATTTTACAACCTTAGACCTTGCAAACGGCTTTCATCAAATAGAAATGAACCCAGACGATATTCAAAAAAACAGCCTTTTCGATAGAAAAAGACACTACAAATTTCGTAGAATGCCCTTTGGACTAAAAACGCACCCAGTACATTTGAACGTACCATGGACTACGCGGACTACAAAATGAAATTTGCTTAGTTTGTCTCGATGACATTGTTATTTTTAGCACATCTTTCCAAAAACAATTTCGTCGACTCAAAACTACAATAGAAAATTCACCAGAACATAAAAGAGAACTTTATAACTCATATAATGTAATCACTAATATAGAAACGTTAATAATACAAGAAATATACCAAATTAATCCTAATAATAAAAGAACAAAATAGGTTTAATTGATGGTCTAGGATCAATTATTAAAATCCTGACTAGGAATCTTGATCATAATGATGCTGAAAAGTACGATACTGCAATATCTACCGTAATAAAAAATGAAGGTAAAAGAAAAACCATAATTAAAGATCAAATTTCAATTTTGCAGTCAACAATTGAAAACTTTAATTCTACTACACAAAAAATAGCACACAACCAAAACAAATTAGATGATCGTATTTTGCAAATGGAACAAGCTATAAAAACGAAAAACTTAAATAAAACAATAATACACAATATATTTGAAAAATTAGAAATTATGATCACCTTTTCAAAATTGAATGTTATCCATAACTCAATAGTGGAACCTAAAAAACTTCTAGAAGAATTGCAATCAATAAATAAACAGATCAACAACGATAAATTGCTATTTGAAACAAAATTAGAAAATATACTGTTGTTTGAAAAACTCTCAAAAATTAAAATTTATATTAAAGGATCGTATTTATAATCCAAATCCCAATTGTGGAGTCGGAAAGCTACAACTATTTCCATATTTACCCCTGCCGACAATGAATTTAAAACAAAATTTCTTCAATCTAAATACCTTCTCATTAATGAGCATTCGTACTTGCATTCCAACGATCCATGTAAAGAAACCCGCTCTGAAGAATTTTTATGTTACAAACCCAATAATTTTGAAGAAATAAACACCAATTCTCGCCAAAAAATCCCAGCAATTGTCATCAAATTCCAACAAAGATCAAAACTATAAAAATTCAAAATTTAGAAGATAACAAATGGATATTAGTAATTCCAAACGAAAAAATTGCCACGAAAAAAATGCGAAAACACAAGGACAATATTTTATTAAAAAGAACGTACTTATTATAATTAAACACATCATGTGAAATTAGTGTTAAAAAACAAAAATTAAATCATATCTAACCACAAAACCAAATTTCAAAGTAGCTGAAGTCCCCAAACTAAATTTCGAATATCAACAAAAATTAAATAAACAATTTAACATCAAACCATTCAAACTAGAAGCAATTAACTTGGGCAAAATTATGTTAACGTTTAGTCAATAATCCTATACAAAATTGTGACCATAATATTGACCTTTCTAATCTACCGAATTTTCACGAAATTACGTTTAAATAAAAAGAAAAATCTAGGAACCCCAAAAATGGAAAACATCATCATTTAGTCTCGCATTCCTGATAAACCTACATGCTCGAACTTCACCAGGGAGGAGTTAAGGCGGATTCTCAAGGCCACACACGTGCAGTTCCTTATCCGAATGGAATTCCAGAGTCACCATCTCTAATGTTATAAATATACCCCACACTGTAATAAAAGTAGTAATAAATCTGTTAGCTGCATTTTTCGCATGAATTATTCTCACTCAACGCTCCTGAAATAAAAAGCTACTTTTTAAAAAGTTAATCGATAGTTGATCGACCAAAACTCGCACAATTCTAATCGTAATGTAATAGTTTTAAATGGAGACACTCTTGATTTTGCACAAAATAATTTACAGGATGCTAAACCGTCTTTACTAAATGATTTTAAAAAAATAACCGACCCATAAGCAGTTAAACACCGAACGCATGAATCTCGGTGATTTCATGTGGTGATGTTTTGACTTTACGTTCGATATTTATTAAATTCATAGAATTTAATTTTGCTCGTAATTGGAGCCATAAATCTAGAATATTCTGTGGAACTCTTTCATCCCATTTTAATTGTTGCTTCCAGACATTCTGTAAAATTAGTTTTGCCTTGATTATAACTGGCCCTAATAAACCCAACGGGTGAAAGTATTTTGAAATCTCTGACAAAATTGTGCATTTTGTAATAAAATTTGAATTTAAACTAAATGATTTATACTCAATTGAATCACAATGTGGATTCCACTGTACACCTAGAGCCTTTATTTGCTCACCTGAAGTTAAATGTAATACATGATTGTTAGTTTCCAAATTATTTAAATCACTGACAATATTTGAATTACTTGATGCCCATTTTTTCGTAATGAATCGCGTAACTGACGAACCTCTTTGATAGTGAATGCACCAGTTAGAACATCATCCATATAAAAATCTCTCAGAATGACTTGAGAGGTTAAACTATCTGGTGCCTCTTTAGCTAACTCTCTCAAACATCAAACCGCTAAATACGGAACACAGCAGGTGTTTAATTGGTAAGTATGAATTGGTTTATCACATGATTCGCGCCACAAAATTTGTTGAAATTTGCGATCTGACTCACGGATCTTTATTTGTCTGAACCTCAGCTGTGATAACGTACTAGTGACTGCCAAATCTAATCAAAATATCAAATAAATCGTCCTGTAAAGCTGGACCCATTAATCAATAAGTAATATTTTGGTTTGTGATTTTGCCTTTGCGTCGAATTAAAATACTCTTCGCATTGTATTTCATCCGTTGCTTTAAATTGAATATTAGCTTTGACATTTTCTACTTCCCAAAATCGCCTTATACTTGAATTTAATTGTGTTAGTATAACCGAATGACAGCTCAACCCTTTTTGAGGCTGTGCGTCAGGTAGCTTTCCGCTAATAACCCACCCTAATTGAGTTTTTTTGGCAATGCTAGATTATTTTCTTGATCATCAATCATTCAGATTTTACGAGACTTTTGTATAGTTCTACTCCGATTAGCAAATCTAGATCCGGGATCTAATAAGGCTCTAACTGGATGTTGTTCATCTCCGGTCCTAATTTCAACTAAACTAGTGGCTAACATATCACAGTTCCGTTTTCTGAATTACTAATACATAAATTACTACTTGACGGATTTTATTGAATTTGATTATTAAAATGTAGTAAGGTGTTATGTGATCGGTCACACATTTTGCAACGCCTTGTTGATTTGCAATAACCTTTAGACAATTTTTACACAATTTCTTTGAATGCACCAAGTCTAATCGTTTATTAACATCTAATGCGCGAAAGATTATTACACATGAACAATTGATTGTGGTTTTGAACACATATAACATGACAATGGTTGGTTAAATCATTCAACGTAGGCATTTTTGAATTACTAAGTTTAGTTTCAAATTCTACTCTAATTGAATTTGGACAACGCATTGAAATCAAATAAATTATCTAGTCTTCAGATGAATTAATCGGACGTCCTAACGCCATAAGGTTTTATTTCACGTCGTGGTATGGTCACTGATTTATACAGTGATAATGTAACAACATTTGTAGGCGCTAATGCGGAATTAAAAAGATTACATAAGTTCTTACAAGAAGAATAAAATGAATTAACGGCAACCTTACATATAGACGGGGTTAACTGGCATTTTATACCCCCCGAGCCCCTCACTTCGGAGACATATGGGGAGCAGGTATAAAATCCACTAAACGCATATTATACAAAATAACTGGTGGTGCAAGCTTGTTTTTTGTGATATCGTGCTTATACACTCTCTATAATCACTGACATATTCTTTCTTGCAGGTCTTTGGTTTTCAAACTGTTCCCTTAATAACTACAGTGCATTTGCATAATTGTCTTCCGTTAACTGAATCGTTCTATCTGCATCTCCCTTGAGTGATAATTTTAAATACTGCATTTTTTCCAAATTCGTTAAGACTGACTTATTTCCGATTACTGAATTGAACGCGTCCCTAAATAAAAACCACTCCAGAAAATAACCACTAAATGATGGTAATGGCCTATCTGGTATTTTAACTGACGCGGAAGCTATTGGATTAGTTTTTACCTTTTCCGGAACTTTAATTAATTTAGTCACTTGAAGTTTCAAATCCTTAATTCTTTTAATCAAATCAAACCCAAAATTGAACTTATCCGGAAATTCTTTATCAAAATTCTTGCATTCATCTAATTGAAATTAATTGAAACTAAAACTTCCTCAACTAATTCTAATATTAATTCGGCATTAACCTTTTTCTGATGCTAATTCTTTAATGGTAGAGGCAATATCTGATTCAATTATTTGGCGGTGCTTATTTAACGCACGAAGAGCTCGATCGCTTTCATTTGAAAGTGTAGGTTCTTGTACGGTAGACATGGTAAAGAATGAAAAAAGAACAAGGAGAGGCCTACAGAATCAATTTACGTTTAGTTGTTTGACCTGGTGGGCTGACTCTACAACATTTGTCCTGTTCGGTGATGTCCTTAGGGCGTCTGCGGCTTCCACGTGCTGCACGAACGCTGCTTCTCCCAGTAATCGACACGTACGGTACGGCGACGATGTTGGTCCAAATAGCATCTACGGGTTTCCTATGATGTTGCTCCTTTGGACTCGGTGATAACCACGACTTGTTTTTGAATTGCACTTGTACTTGGTTACACTGATTTAATTCACATGTCTCTTGAATCATCTGGTTCGAAGGACCAAAAATGTTATATAGGTTGTACCCTTAACCAATCACTTCCCAAGTAGTCCCACGTCCACTATGAACTTGGTAACTATCTTGGGGGTGATACTGCTCACTTCTTCGGGGGATAATTGGTCACTGCGGAAGTATGAAAGACGCTTGTGAGCAATCGCGACACAAGTGCTCGTAGTTTTATCTGCCGAATCACATAATCTGCAGTTTCCACTTTCCTCTTTTCCCATTTTCCACAAATGGTATCGGAGGGCACAGTACCCTGTCATGAGTCCGGTGAAAGTTCTTAGCTCGTTCCTTGTGAGTTCAAGCACCTTATGGCTGTGATCGAGTTTCTTGAGTCGTTTTGATTGACGTAGACCTGGTACATTGTTCCAATGCTTACGTCTTCTGTCCTCTTCCCATTTTTGCACCACCTCTCTTCTATGCGCCATGGGGAGTCCACAAAACGGCTCTTAATATCCCCGTGCCTTGGGACCCACATGAGGGTCAACAAGTTGTTCTTCGCCAGTTGCGAGAGGGATCTTTGACATTTCATTCGAATTCGAACTTCCTATACATAATGTCCGTCGTTTTGGACAGAAGGGCCGGGTCGATTTGCTGCAGTATTTCTAAGTGTCCTATCCAGTCCTCCGGCAGAGTTTTCTTCCTCTGGTGTAGCCGAAAGGCTGCCCACAAGTCCCTCTTTTTGTACCACTAGATAGAGCGTGGTGAAACCAATGATTGCCTCCATTTCCGCGGTTGGGGTCGTTTGCATGGCCCCTGTGATGCTTAGACATGCTAAACGTTGAAGCCTACTCAGCTTCTTTTGCGTGTCTAGTTTTTGGGTCTTCGGTCACCACACAAGGGCAGCATTGGTGACAATGGGTATCACCGCCGTTCTTCACAGCCAATACGTGATCTTGGGTTTTAATCCCCAGGTTTTTCCCATAAGCCGCCGGCAGGCCCAAAGCGACATTGTTGCCTTCGCCATGATTTTGTCGACATGCTGATTCCAAGTCAGTTTGGTATACAGAATTATACCCAGGTACTTTACTTCGTTGGAGAGATTTATCTCTATTCCATTCAGCGAGGGAGCCCTTATGTGCAGCTTCCTCCTACGCGCGAATGGGACTATGATCGTTTTATTCGGGTTAATACTTAGTCCTTCCTGAACAAACCAGTTATTGATGCTATTCAGTGCTTTTTGCATTAGGATTGTAAGAATGCCTTCATGTTTGCCCCTGATTATTACGGCGATGTGTAGGGGACAAAACTTCCCCCTGAGGACATCCCTTTGTTAGAGTCATAGATAGTGTGGATCCTGCTAGAGAAGCCGTTACTAGTCGGCTTTGAAGCATTGCCTCCACCCATCTTATCGTGGAAGAATATAGTCCTTTATTTATATCCGCTCGTTTTTTTTGCAGATAATGAGGTGAAGTCAAAGGCCCCCTCTATGTCTACAAATATTCCGATTGCTATTTTCTTGTATAGAATGGCTCATTCTGCCTCTTTGACGAGGTGATGTAGAGCATCGACGGTGGATTTGCCAGCTTGAAATGCGAATTGCTTGGCATTTAAGGGTGTTCTTATAAGTGAGTCACCCTTTATGTGCTCGTCGATTATTTTCTCCATAGCCTTTAGGAGAAAAGAGGTTAGGCTGAAGGGTCGATATGATTAAGTTCATCTAGAGGCCTATTGCCCACTTTAGGTATAAATACCACTTTTGCCTCCCTCCACAACCGGGGTATATACCCTAGTGCATAGCTTGCTTTATATATCTCCCTGACTCCTGGAGCAATTGTATCCAAGCCGCGCTGTAGTAGCGCGGGGAAGATACTGTCCATTCCTTGGGATTTATATGGCTTGAAGCTGTTTATGGCCCAAGTCATTTTACTGAGCGTGAATATTTTCCCCGCTAAGCGGAAAAATGTTACTGCATATTGAATTTAATATCGAAGGACCAATTTGTAACTTCATAGAAATTACAAATATAAATATTTAAAAAATGTTCGTATATTGTAAACACCAAAATATACAACTATTTACAATTTAACAATTCGCGTCGCGTAGCCGTGCTTTACTCGTTGATGTCTTGAATTATTCTGTCTTCTCTTCTCCTTTTGCAATTTCTCCCCGGGGTTGAGGGTGGCGTGTAAGATTTGGTGGTGGTAATGAAATTACTTCTTATTGGTTATTGATACGCCGTTATTACCAGCACTTAAACTTCTGCAACCGCATCTGGGATCTAAAGGATTTGTAGCGCATATGTTTCGAATTTCCGCTAAGACGGAATCCTCGGAGTTACGGCGAACCAGATAAAGCCACAACAATACGTCCGTAAATGAAATTAGAGTGCGAAAAAGCAGACTTAACAATGAAATCATGTACTTTTAGGACGTTACTTTAAGCGCAAGTTAGCCAATGCTCGGTTAAATTAATAATGTCAAAAATATTATCGTATTCTGCAAGGAACGCTTCAAGGTCATTGGTTTTATTACGAATTGGCTCGATGTTAAGAATACTGGATTTTATGTATTTGGCTGTGGGGTCGCCAGTTGATGAAAAAACCTATTCACGTATATACCTTGGGGCCAGGTGTTAGAATCCTTCATTTTGCCATAATCTTCGATGACCGATACTTTGAAAGAGCTGTATTCTTCAGGATGTTTCGATTGCAATTTCACGCATTTTGGAGTTGGAATTTTCTTCTTCTTTAAAAAGTTTGCCAGTTCCGCTTTAGTTGTATTCGGTAGTAGCCGATGTACATGGAAATTCAGCTGCTTGGTCACTCCTTTAATTCCGGTTTTATGGATTTATTTCCGATCCAGCCTCGTGTTTTATGAATTTGAATTCATTCGATACATTCAGGCCGATTTCTTCGGCGATTTCAAGACGTTTATTGAAACACTATCAATTGTTTTTTAAATTGATTCTGGCTGTATCGCGGCCTTGCGAATTGCAGGTTCGTTGCACTGCTGATTACGTGGGATTGTATTACCGATTTTGATTTTATTACGAACATTAACCGATAGTAATAAATCTTTATTGGTCTCAGTTAATATTTTAACTTCCATTCTTAGTGTAGTAATGGCCTCTTGCAGATGTATCCCCGGCGATGATGTTCTTTTTTTTTAATATCCGAGAACAGGGTGCTCTTAAGAAAAGATATAACTGGATTTTCTCCACTCCGTAGCCTCGGCACCTTGATTAATTAATTAATTAAATTCAAACTAAAATAACAAAGGTTATTCGCAATATCACAACGGATCGCTTAGTGCGTCCGTACACAACGACGATTGCACATCGTATGATATACAGTGCAATGTGAAAAAAATGATTGTCAAAAACTGGATACAAGAAAAAAATACCAGTTCAATTCATATTGAAGTCTTTTACAGATGATTTCATTTGATATTTTATTTATTTAAATCGTATCAAAAGTAATCGAGATACAGCACCAAAGGTTTTTCGTCAGTCACCCTGTATATAATAACACCGTATTTGTGATAAAAAAATAAATTTACACACGTCATAAATACAAAAGATATAATATGTATTAAGAACGACAGAAACATATAATACTTAATTAACATAGTGCTGATCGTAATGAATTCTTCTATTGGGAGATGATTTAAATGTTACATAGACATTTCTGATGTTATAACACTGATTATTAGAGAGCGGATTTCTAGCATTATGCTTATCCCTAATATTAATAGCATCGAAAAAATTTCTTAATATCTATACGAATCTTGAAGAATGTGATTACTTAGCGCTAAGTTTTTTTGTGCTTTTTTGCTTATTTTGACTTTTTGTGCTTATTTTGACTTTTTATGCTTATTTTCATGCTTTTTTTAGATTCTGATGCTTATTTGGAGTATTTTCTTAAACATTTAATAAAAATTTCACGCTGATATTAAATTAATGTGCTAATATAGAGAATTTTCGTAAAAATCTGTATCCCATCATTTATAGATTATATTTGTATTACATATTTTCTTCGTGTCTTTTGACAACATAATTGTTTAAAATCTTCATAATATGATATAATAATTATAATGAATTTTATTATTAATAAATATTAATACAAATTACCAATTTACAATGGATTCGTTTAAAATAAGTAGATATAATAGACCGTCTTATTATTCAGATTATACAGACGAACGCTTCATAGGAATCACACCTATGATATTCCGGATGTAAACGTCGTTAAACTAGGCCCAAACAGGGGCCCCAGTAAGTATTAAATGTAAACAAATTTAAGTCATAGCTAATAATCAGGTGTTCTGCAACCGTATCAATTTTCTACTCTCGGCAAAAATACGGATGGGACGACTGGCGCATATTTACCGTTTTTGTTAATTTTCATATTCAAACTCGCATTCATAAACTATTGAATTGACATTCCAAAAACTTTGCTTATTTATCAAAAATTATTATATGCGTGAATCGTATTAACCTGGAGAATCACAGATAAATTATATTATATTATTCACATGTATATTTAACCCATAATGCAAAAGGTGAAAACCACAATACAAGAATTAATTAGAGACTATCCAGAATTAACAAGTGAAAATTATACATTATTTTGTAAGGCATGTTTAAAAATAGTAAGTTTTATTTTAGTTCTCAACTGCATCCTAACTAGTTATAACAACACTACATCAAGAACGTTTGAAAAAGTTCAAAGTTGAACTAAAAAAACAGGAAAATTTCACAATCTTTAGCATCTTCAACAAACGATGTACAATTTAAATTAAATTTACATTTGTGCAAAATACTTTTACATTCGAAAATCCCTTTAAGAAAATTACAAAATAATGCATTTAAATCTTTCTTGGGAAAATATTGTAAAATGCGCATTCCCGAGAAAAAATTATGTAGCTCTTGCGTAGTATGAAACCATACATCCGACCAATAGTATATTGATATATACAAAAGAATTGAAGAAAACTGATAATAACATTGTAGCAACATTCATAAATGATGGACTGACAAGCTTATTTTTGCCGTAGACAATACCAAGTTACAACATTTTACTAATACTGCATTTTGTGCATTGTACAAGTTTAGCACATGGATAGAAACGAATTTCTGAAACTATAAGAATGAAATTTCCATTTTTAGATTTAATTAAATATGGAAAAATAGTTCTTATATTCTTCTGTGAGTGCAATTATTCAAGGAGTCATTACCTGATATCTCACTGCCCAATAAACCAGTGCTAACAAAATGGGGAACTTGGCTATATTCTACGATGTACTATGCGAACAATTTTGAAGAATTTAATAAGGTTATATACAACTTTTCCGAAACGACAAGCAAATCAGTTAATGACTGTCAAACAGTTCTTAAGAAACAAGAGCTTCCTTCAAAACAATTTAGTTACATAAAATCGCGTTTAAATTTTGTGAGCAACACAATCAAATCTTTATAAAAGCAGATTCACTTTAGATAATACCTGCACGCATTGGCCAAGAAATCAAAATAATATCTAAAGAAGTATTCGGTGAAAATGAAGGATTTTTGATATTAAATAAATTAAACTTGATTTTGAATGGCATTTTTGAAATGGATCCAGCTATAATTTAAAATAAAGAGAAGCTTTTTCACTTTAAAAAAATTTATTGAGCGTCAGAAGTAATAATTTTTACAATTAAACCTTTAGAACAACATTTAATGATCTACTGTTTTCATGAATAGATTTTAGTTATTTTGAAATGTATACAAAATTACAATTTAATTTTTAAATACTTACATGATATTGTATATTGCGTAAAGAAAGTGTGTTTATTTTAGTTTTATGCAGAATTTCTATGTAAAATATGTTGATAAACGTGCAACATATTAAGAAAATACAGTTTTCTTTAGTGCTTTTTTCGTGTTTTTATGCTTTTTTTACTGTTTTTATGCCTTTTTTCCTGTTTTTATGCTTTTTTAATGCTTTTTTTCACTAAATTTTGTGCCTTTTTAAGTGCTTTTTTTCATATTTTTTATCCGCTCTCTACTGATTATACTTCAATTAATATGCTATAACACGTTCTGCTTTGCCAGTGGCTTTTATTATATATTTTACAATAAACTTTTAGAACATATGTTCAATGTTAAAGCCGTTTCTTTATTGATTTTTTTAAACTTACTGAAATAATAGGTGACGTCTGATGACCCATTAACGCTTATACAAACAGCGGCATAACAATTACGAACTGTGGTCGTCGAACTCCTATGTAACGAGAGAAAATGTGGTAAGCGAGGTACAATAGGTGTAAAACAATAGAATATTATCCTCTTGTCTTTGACATAAAACAGGAATTATACATGTATTACTCATATTAAATAATATTTTATGAAAATTAAAAAGACGTAATAATTTTGAAGATATTCATAACGGTAATGCGTCACCATATCTAGCATTACGCTGAGGTTGTAACATAAAGCGTCATTTTTTATTTATACCAATTTTATTATTTTTGTTTAATTTTGTGTGTCATTTAAATATAAACGTATCATATAAAACATTCTGTCATTAAATTGATTAATAACTAATGATGAAGAAATACAAAAGTTATGAGCAATCGATCCCTTTAATTTATTAATGACTTACTGACTGATACAATTTTTAATTTATTTTCAGTTCAAAATCGACGGACATTGAAGAAGAAAAAATACAGCGACATGCCATGACCTGGTACCTACCTATATTAAATTTCTTATCTGCCCATAAACGCGATCGTATCCTTTAGTAACAATATACGAATTTTCTGTAAGTCGAGATTGTAAAATCCTTCTCTTAGCTGATAACTTAGGAATAGGCTTTGCTGATATAGTGTACAATAATTTTCATAGTAAAAACTGCGTTATATTTCAAACACCATTTGCAAAATTAGAAGACATTGTTATCAATATTAACAATATTTGCAAGGATCTCAATATCAACGATCATATATTGGTGGGACTCTCGATGCCATGAAAGGTCGCAGATTAAATAGAATAGATCCTTCAGAACAGCTGAAGCCTATTACTCATACCAATGTCCATATTATTAATAATCCATACTGGCATGGCAGACATGTATTACATAAATTCTTAGACGATATTAACTCCACACTGCATATGAGTAGTCAAGAGGCAAATTGTAATTTTATTAATACTAAGAATATTCTTTTATCACATGGCATCACAATCAGGGGAAATTTCTATATTCCAAAGTACTAGAAACGGACCATGTTGCGTTCTATGCTATCTGCCGCAGGATTATATACCACTTGTTCCGTCGGGCACAAGTTTTAATTTTCGAGTGAGCCCGTACATCGCATATTCTTCCGTCACGGAACATTTTGAGTCCCGCAAAAAAAAGTGAACTTTTTGTTATGCTCGTGTGCACGTTCTTTTAACGCCATATAGTCGAGTTGAACTCTCACCACGTGCAGGTGCCAATATTCATCGTTATTTATAAGTATTTAATCAATTAGCTCTTCATCCCTTTTTCCACCCCTTTGTACCCTTACCTGGTGAACTGTGTATTCTCAATCATCACCGTTTTCGCCCATTTGTACTGCCTTCCATCTTTTACCAGGTGAACAGAAGGCAAAAGGTAGTGTGCAATTTATAAACAATTTAAACGGTATTAACCGTCGGAAAGCGGCGCGCGACGCGTTGCTGCCCCGTGCTCTTTTTTTTTTATTTTTGTTTTGTTTTGTGGTATTGGTGGCTAACTTCCCAATATTTCCCTTATCGTCATTTATATGGTATAATTACCTCTCCATTCCGTCTTCGTCGTCGCCGGCCGCGTATAATTCACGCGGCGCATCTACTGATTGTTTTAACAAAACTGCAAAAAACCACTACGAATTTCCGCAACCTACTTTTCCTACGCCTTACCACACCGAGGACAGTCGAACAATTCCATATATACAGGGTGTCTCATAAATATACCGCATATCTCTTTCATCAATCCACAGGGTGACCAAAATTTAGCAACAACTTGATGCCGCCGGCGTAGACGATCAAACGTGTATGTATGAGAAGAAATTTCAACGGACAGAGGATTCCATCGCCGAGGTGAACAGCCAACTACCGGTCGATGACCACGTAGCCCTTTCGCCGTTCGAAATCGCTTTTAACGATGCTATCGACGCCATACGGTCCAAAATGCTGACTCTTCAGCAGCTAGCAAACCCGCCTCCGGTTGCTTGCCCATCAACTGCTGCCTCGATGCTTCCTCCTGTCGTTCTGCCGTCCTTTGATGGCCATCTGGAGGAATGGCCAACCTTCATTGATCTGTCCCCCGAGCTCAGAAGCTGCAGTACTTGAAGTCATCCCTGCAAGGCGCTGTCCACTGTCGCGGATTTCGCCATTTGTCCTGAAAATTATCAACTTGCTTATGACGCCCTTCAAGCTCGGTACCACAATCCCCGCCGAATTGTACCTTGGAAAAGTAACTAATTTTCCGCCCTTAAGTGCTGCAACTGCGATATTAGTATAAGATATAAGTTAAAAGTATTTGAACGCATTAGTGTTACTACTGCATTTATGATCATTTAATTAGGAGCCATTCACATTGGGCCACTGCGTGGCACGTCGGAGACGCGCTGCAGGTGTCAAAGGCTGTAATTCACACGTAGCCACGCCACAGAAAAACGCTGGCCACAAACGGTTCTAGCAGTTCGTTCCGCCGCGAGTGGCGGCCACAAAAAGTGGCGCGTCGGCTGGCAAAGCATAATCAAATGGGTGCATTCACACACACGCGCGTTTTTTAGTGGCCGCTTCAGACGCGCGTCGTGGTTGCGTTAGACGCGCCACTACGGGCCACTTTTAGGTAGGAAGATGAAAATAAAAAGAAATTGTGATGTGGCCATCGTAGTACGTTTCCTTTATTTTACTCGAAAACTATTAGGTTTACGAAAAAAAGCTATCCTTAATAATTTGTCCACTTTTAAATTCTCTGTAATTAGTTATAATATAAGTTTCATGTAAGTCGTATCGTTTATTAGTAATTGGCTAAGAACGTCAAAGTTTTTAATTTTTAATATTTTTCTCGAAAGATAAGTATTTTGTGAAAAATATGTTTTAATAAAACTTATCCAATGTCTCATTCCCTTTAACTTTTGTTTGAAAAGTTTTGTAATATTTTTCATATTAAAGAAAATTTGGAAAAAAACAAAAAACGGCCTCGAGTAAACATCCACTTCCGGTTTTTGAATGTTCACCAACATTTTTTCAGTTCCAGTATTTCACGATTAAATCTTAAGTTTCATCTCAATCGGATCATTCGTTTTTAAGATACAACGCCCACAGACATTTTCATGCACGAAAACAATACTTCCCCTATATATACTATATAGGGAAAGTAAAAATATAAAAATCTTTTTATTCTACTTTCATACAAACTTATAACTGTTAATTTTGTCATACGCACACGTGTAATTAGTACAAATATTCATTTTCTATTAATGGTGAATAGATATATAAGTATTTTATTTTCTCTAATTATTTATCTGCATCCGTAATAAGTGATGAAGTTCGAACCAGTGAAAAATTAAAAAAGATCACGCTAAACTACAATACAATGGCATCGTCGATAAACCATTTCAATACTTCAGCCTGCAGCGCTTCTACGCGCGTTAGCAGCGCTTCTAAAAGTGGCCCGGTCAGAATGCAGCCTTAGTGCATCAAATATTATCAATATTTTACATCGCTGAATACAACTATATACGTGTTTCATATATTATCACAGGGTAAGGTTTTAGTTTTTTAACTTATTTATAACAATAATCGTTATATTAAAACACTTAACCTATAATTCACCACCTTTGTTAATTTCTATATAATCTATTTCCGTGGCCCTATTTGTATTGTTTATAGTTAGTCACTACTATGGGCCCAGTAGTGTGAAGTGTGTGCCCTTGTCAAACCTTAAAGTAATTATTTATAATCAGTAGATTTTGTTTACATCCATAATGCAGAACTCTACTAATATGAAATGTGTCTGCTGTGATAAAGATGTCACCCTAATTAATTCAGTAAAATGTTTTATGTGTAATAACATTTATAGTAATATATGCGCTAACATATCTTCAAATGAAACTAAATCCTTAAGATCAAAGAAGAACTTTAAATGGACATGCACCGCATGTTCAAATGTTGAATTTATGGATCACTTTAATGCGCTCAAGGAAATGATTGCAGATATGCAACTTCAAATACGCGAACTAACAAAGACAAGCTCAGATATCGGCTCAAATAATAAAGAAGAAATAATGGATGAAATTTTGGAAGAAGTAGACGAGCAACGGCGCCGAGAATGTAACATTATTATACGAAATTTACCGGAATGCATTAATGGTGAAGAAGAGGTGAAAGCAGTAGACCATATAATTCGCCAAGTATCCGATGGAGTGGACTATGAATTTAAATCATTTCATATTGGATTGAAACGACCGAATTGCTAAAATTGTACTAAATAATGCTAAACTACTTCGTAACGCGGAATCATATAAGAATATATATCTAAACAAAGACCTAACACCTAGACAAAGTGTTAAACGTCGTAAAATTATTAATGAATTTAAAGAACGTAAAAATAATGGTGAAAATGTTGTGCTCAAATATATTGACTGGCTACCCAAAATAATTACTCAAAAAAACTAATGCACACCTCTTCTCTTACTTCACCATAATTTTTATGTTATTATCAAAACGTTAGAGGACTTAATACCAAAACTGTCAAATTATACAATAACATTCTTTTGTATAATGAATTGGATATAAATATGTTGACAGAAACATGGGCTAATTCTAGCTTACATAACTCCGAACTCTTTCCACCAAATTACGATGTTTTCAGGAGCGATCGGCGGTGCGGCCGAGGTGGCGGTGTTCTCATCGCGGTGAAAACAACATTTGCAACGACTGTTATCAATCTTCCATACGAAATGTTACCTTTAAATATAGATATATAAACAATTCGTTTAACTAAGGATGGCGACACTTTAACTGTTTCAATAATTTATATACCTCCTCAAACACCTCTAGATGATTATTAAACTGTTTTTAACTTTTTAGAGAATTATTTACCTGATAAATATCATCTTATTGCAGGTGACTTCAACATTCCTGAGTATTTATTCAATCAATGTAATAAGTCTTTATTAGTATCCAACTTTGCAAATTATATGTCACTTGCTCAAGCAAACCATATTCTTAATTCATCACACAGGCTTCTGGATTTAATTATGCATTATAATTCATTTAATTGTATTGTCAAACACTCAAATTATTAATAAAATATATAAGTCCTTTACGTTGTAGAAAATTAACTAATAATTAGAAAAAACACGAAAATATTTTCGTAAAATCTACTACAAATGAGTCTTATTAAGACTACAAGAACAAACCACTTTTGAAACAACTACTTCTCTAGCTAATACTTCGACAGACATTGAATAATACAAAAGTAATTTGCGTGTTACGAAATAGCAAGGCTATCAAAGCAACACTAGTTTGAACGTATTTCTTTCTGTAAAATGAACTAAAAATGATTGAATGTACGTTAAATAATTTTGTGAGTGACTATATTATGATAAATTTGGAACAAGAAATTAATTTCGGTTGAGGTAATTAAAAATAAATTAGCAAAAGCAATTAAATAATTCAATACTCAATTTATAACCATCTGCAGACACGTGTTTCGATCTCTCGATCTCTTCAGTACAGCTTTATTATAAAATTGATTTCAAATATAAATAAAAACGTTTACTAAAATAAATATAATGAAATATAAATAACTTACTCAGATATGTACGGCAACTGACACAATAATGAAATATAACCGACCGAAGGTCTGAATTTATACCTGAGGTGGATTACTGAATTCTACGGAAATAATTACGTTCGGGATTAAGGAAAATACCCACTAAGAGCATAATTTGATAATAAAATATATAAGTTCTTTACGTTGTACATCAACCAAAATTAATTTCTTGTTCCAAATTTATCATAATATAGTCACTCACAAAATTATTTAACGTACATTCAATCATTTTTAGTTCATTTTACAGAAAGAAATACGTTCAAACTAGTGTTGCTTTGATAGCCTTGCTATTTTGTAACACGCAAATTACTTTTGTATTATTCAATGTCTGTCGAAGTATTAGCTAGAGAAGTAGTTGTTTCAACAGTGATTTGTTCTTGTAGTCTCAATAAGACTCATTTGTTGTAGATTTTACGAAAATATTTTCGTGTTTTTTCTAATTATTACTGAAATTATTGTTTACTTAACGAAGATCATTATCATCCTGCGTTAGAATTCACATGTAACTTTTTTCGAACAAATGAAAAGGAATTGTTGTCTAATGTTAGGACTTTTAATTTTAGAAAGGCCAATTTCCCTTTACTTTATACAGAAATTTCTAAAGCTAACTGGGTGTCTGTATTGCGATGTATCTCTCCTGATGATGCATGTTATCATTTTTATAACTTATTGAATAATATATTTGAATTTACTGTTCCAAAAACAATAAAAAAACAAGTTAAGTTTCCTACATGGTACTCCTCAGTTATAAAGTCTAGCATACGTGAAAAAAATAGATTAAGAAAATCACTTTTAAAGCGCAATTGTCATTTGAACAGACTTAAATTCACGGAATGCGGCCGTAGAGTAAAATTTAATATAGAAGCTGACTATACTACATATATAGAGTGCATTGAAACTAACGTTAAAAATAATCCAAAGCAACTATGGACATTCATCAAACGACAAAAAGGAGTTCCGCGCATTCCGGCAAATATGTATTATAATGATAAATTATGTTCAACACCAGAAGAGATATCTACATCTTTTGCTCAGTTTTTTCGTCAACGTTTTCGCCCCTGACTTGTAATCACTCTTGTATAAATTTAAACACTGATATCTTGCCCACTCTAGCTATCAAACGTATTACATTAAATGATGTCCATGAAGCTATAAAATCTTTGAAATCCAACTTCACATGCGGCCCCGATAATATACCAGCCATTATTATTAAAGATTGTGCTAAAGCATTAGATGTACCACTATTGCATATTTTTAATCTCATTCTAACATCATGTACTTATCCTGATTGCTGGAAACGCACAAAAGTTATACCTCTTCACAAAAAAATGAGATTAATGACTAGAGAGCGGATTTCTAGCATTATGCTTATCCATAATATTAATAGCATCGAAAAAATTTCTTAATATCTATACGAATCGTGAAGAATGTAATTACTTAGCGCTAAGTTTTTTTGTGCTTTTTTGCTTATTTTGACTTTTTATGCTTATTTTCATGCTTTTTTTAGATTCTGGTGCTTATTTGGAGCATTTTCTTAAACATTTAAAAAACATTTAATAAAAATTTCACGCTGATACTAACTTAATGTGCTAATATAGAGAATTTTCGTAAAAATCTGTATCCATCATTTATAGATTATATTTGTATTACATATTTTCTTCGTGTCTTTTGACAACATAATTGTTTAAAATCTTCATAATATGATACAATAATTATAATGAATTTTATTATTAATAAATTTTAGTATAAATTACCAATTTACAATGGATTCGTTTATAAATAAGTAGATATAAAAGACCGTCTCATTATTCAGATAATACAGACGACCGCTTCATAGGAATCACATCTATGATATTCCGAATGTAAACGTCCTTAAACTAGGGGCCCAGTAAGTATTAAATGTAAACAAATAAATAATTCATAAACTATTGAATTTAAATTCCAAAAACTTTGCTTATTTATCAAAAATTATTATATGCGTGAATCGTATTAACCTGGGGAATCACAGATAAATTATATTATATAATTCACATATATATTTAAGCCATAATGCAAAAGGTGAAAACCACAATATAAGAATTAATTAGAGACTATCCAGAATTAACAAGTGAAAATTATACATTATTTTGTAAGGCATGTTTTATTTTAGTTCCCAACTGCATTCTAAGTAGTCAAGACTTGTATGTAAAACAAGTTATAACAACACTACATCAAGAACGTTTGAAAAAGTTCAAAGCTGAACTAAAAAAATTCACATTTGTGCAAAATACTTTTACATTCGAATATCCCTTTAAGAAAATTACAAAATAATCCATTTAAATCTTTCTTGGAAAAATATTGTAAAATGCGCATTTCCGAGAAAAAATTATGTAGCTCTTGCGTACTATGAAACCATACAAAAAAATAAAGATATTATTAACAATAATTATATGTGGTTTGGTGCGGATGAAACCACAGACGCTTGTTTAATTTAATGATAGCAGTTTAACATGAAGACATCCGACCAATAGTATTTTGATATATACAAAAGAATTGAAGAAAACTGATAATAACATTATAGCAAAATTCATAAATGATGGACTGACAAGCTTATTTTTGCCGTAGACAATACCAAGTTACAAAATGTTACTAATAATGCATTTTGTGCATTGTACAAGTAGCACATGGATAGAAACGAATTTCTGAAACTATAAGAATGAAATTTCCATTTGTAGATTTAATTAAATATGGAAAAATAGTTCCTATATTCTTCTGTGAGTGCAATTATTCAAGAAGTCATTACCTGATATCTCACTGCCCCATAAACCAGTGCTAACAAAACGTGGAACTTGGCTATATGCTACGATGTACTATGCGAACAATTTTGAAGAATTTAATAAGGCTATATACAACTTTCCCGAAACGACAAGCAAACCAGTTAATGACTGTCAAACAGTTTTTAAAAAACAAGAGCTTCCTTCAAAACAATTTAGTTACATAAAATCGCGTTTAAATTTTGTGAGCAACACAATAAAATCTTTATAAAAGTAGATTAATTTTAGAAAATACCTGAACGCATTGGCCAAGAAATCAAAATAATATCTAAAGAAGTATTCGGTGAAAATGAAGGATTTTTAATATTAAATAAATTAAACTTGATTTTGAATGGCAATTTTCAAATGGATCCAGCTATAATTTAAAATAAAAAGAAACTTTTCCACTTTCAAAAATTTATTAATGAATAGATTTTAGTTATTTTGAAATGTATACAAAATTACAATTTAATTTTTAAATACTTACATGATATTATATATTGCGTAAAGAAAGTGTGTTTATTTTAGTTTTAAGCAGAATTTCTATGTAAAATATGTTGATAAACGTGTAACATATTAAGAAAATATAGTTTTCTTTAGTGTTTTTTTCGTGTTTTTATGCTTTTTTCTCTAAATTTTGTGCCTTTTTAAGTGCTTTTTTTCAGATTTTTTAAGCTTTTTTATCCGCTCTCTATTAATGACTCACTACATTACCGTGCTATAGCTTTAATTTGTAATTTTTCAAAAATATTTGAAATAATCATTAATGATATAATTTACCAGCATGTTAAACCTAAAATATCAAATAATCAGCATGGTTTCTTAAATAATATTTACATATTTTATATAATAAATTTTGTATAATTAAGTTAGAAAGGAGTACAAAGTTGTTAATAAATAAATACAACGACGAACTTATTAAATTTTGTTGATGATATTTCTTGCAATCTTGAAAATCGTTATCAAACAGATGTCATATATACTGATCTAACCAAAGCTTTCGACATAGTGTCTCACAAAATATTACTGATGAAATTGTCAGCTTTTGGACTCAATTATAATCTCTTGAGCCTTATTTCTTCATATTTATCAAATAGAAAAAACGTTGTGTGGTGTCATGGTTTCAAATCTTTTGAATATACTGCTACTAGTGGGATTCCTCAAGGGTCCAATTTAGGGCCCTTGTTTTTTCTACTGTATATAAACGATATTCCCAAACTGAAATCAAATTACCTTATGTATGCTGATGATATTAAAATTTATCATAAAATTACTAGTATAGCAGATTGTGTCACTCTTCAACATGACATTTCATTATTAGTCGATAGGTGTATCGAAAATAAATTAGAGCCTAATACTAATAAATGCAAAGTTGTATCATTTAGCAGAAAACACAGTAACTTACTTTTCAACTATAAAATTCTAGATTCAACATTGGAACGTGTTACTAACTTTAACGACCTTGGGATACTTATAGATAATAAGTTATGTTTCAAAGATCACTTTCAAAAGATAGTTTCTGACTGCCAAAAGATTCTTGGATTTATCTTACGAAATACCAAAATGTTTATCCATCTTGAACCACTAATTGCCTTCTACAACAGTTTTATACGTAGTAAACTCGAGTACTCGTCGGTCGTGTGGAGTCCGTATTATAATGCAAAAATAAATGCTCTTAAAAAGGTTCAACATAAATTTTTAAAATCCCTTTACTTTTGCAAACATGGTACTTATTTACCGCATAACTTTGACTATCCGGGTCTCTTGGACGAGTTTGGATATCAAAGCCTTGAAGCGTATCGTATCATTTCTCAAATTGTATTTGTTTATAAGTTATTAAATTGACAGATTTAAACAACTGCAATTGTTTTACTTTCATCTTTTTCATGGCTACCCATTTTTTACTTAAAATAAAATTTAAAATGACTATAACTCACTTATTTTTAGAAATAACTATGTCGTATGTCATATTGGATTAAAAAGAAAAAAATTACCGTTTGAATGAGGCCATAGCCAACTATGGTTTCCATTTAAAAAAAGTTTGCGTCATACCTCGGAAAATAATAGCGATAAAAAATTTCTGATTATGTTTTATTAATCTACATAAAATTATCTAAAACTTTGTCCTTTACAGTTTTTTTTTCTATCTGTTATAATAATCAAGATATTACCCTAGACATTTTTGAAAACTTTGAAAGTGGAGTTTTATTCACCTCGTAAATCTACACTTCTTTTCCCATTTAACCGTTTCTCTATCTCTTATAGTTTCCGAGATCCCCATAGAGAACATCTAAAAAAACTCACCCTGTATATCTTTGTATATCTATTTATTGTTTATGTTTACGCTAACTTATAATTAGTAGTTTTGATTATTTTTGATATATTATTTCGTCTGTTTCTAATTTGAATTACTTTACTTCAGCGTTTTATTTTATTTTATTCTTCATAACCTATTTGTTTTAATTTTGTAATTTATATTATCCTGTAAGTGGATACTTATCTGTTGGATAATAAAGCATTTATTATTATTATTAGCATTTATTATTATTATTACCTAGATGTACACCAAACGTAAATCAGCGCTCTGAAGGCCCTTAATTCGCCGGACCTGGCTAAATTCATCGTCTTGCAAAATCTAGTTGCCTTCACTCGTACCGCATCCGAGCAGCGCAACACACCGAATCAAATTCCCACTTATTCAGAGCTGCTTGCCTTCGTCTCTCATCGACTTAAGGTTGCTTAACTACAGGAAATTGTTTCTCCTCCGTTACGCCCATCATCGCCGTCTCAGATTCGATCACCAGCACGTCGTCTTCAACGCTCAACTAGCCCTCGCTCAGTATCGCTTCCGTCACCTACCAGATAATCGGTGGAACACCACCAAGCCAAGGATCAGCTGTGCCAGTTCTGCTTTTCCGCCCAGCATACTATTCGCCAATGTTTTCGTTTTAAACATCTCTGTGCTGCTGACCGTCGAATTGCCGTCGCATTCCGCCGCCTGTGTTGGAATTGTTTCAGCCCCTTCCACCGTACCGAACAATGCCGCTCGTCTGGCAACTGCCATATATGACAGGCTTCGCATCGTACACTGCTGCACGTAACCCTAACCCTAACATATCCAGCCGAAAAACTACGCATCCGTCTGTCTTCACTTGTTGCAGCCGAGGCCGCGGTCGAGACTTCACTAAACTAATAGAAAGGTCTTCTGCCCGCTGCTTTCCCTCAGACGTCGTCCTCCATTTTCAGGTCGCCTCTCTCCCATTGGGAGTCCTCTGAGTCATAATGACTATATCATAATACCGCAGCTCATCCCTGTTCGTTCCCTGCCGCTCATCGCCCAGAGGTGTGCTGCTCGCCAGGGCATCAAACCGCCTTTGATCCTACCGATTGTACACATCACTTCCGAGCACTGCTAGACTCCGGAAGCAGCACACGTTTAATCCCTTAATGACATTCTTCTCACCGGTCCTAAGCTACAATCTGATATTTCCTCGCTGATCACCCGATTTCGCCTCCCTAAATTCGGCTTCACCGCCGCCATTCGTCAGATGTACCGTCAAATTAAGATTAGGAAAGATCATCGAGTTACGTTAAAGGTGTAACTTGTCGCGTTTTTCACCGGAGGAACCTGACACTGCCTATCGCCTCAACACTATCACTTGTGGCGTATCTGCAGCTCCTTATCTCCCCATTCATACCCTCCAGCAGCTGGCAACCGATGAACACACCAAATACCCGATGGCCGCATCAGTGCATGAAACGGATGTTTACGTCGATGACATCCTAACCTGCTGTGATACTGAAGCCGAGGCCATCATCTGACGTGAGAAGCTTGTAACACTTCTCAAGGCGGGCGAGTTTGAACTACGTAAATGGCTGGCTAACACACCCACAATTTTGGAGGGCATCCCCGACGATCACCGTCGCCTTCTACCTTCGCCAGATGCATTTCAGCTCGACAGGGTTCCCGTAGTGAAGATTCTTGGCCTTAAATGGGATCCTACCAAGGATACGTTCACATACGTAGTTCGAGCGTGTTCTGATCCGTGCACGAAACGGTCTTTGCTTTCCCAGGCCACTTGTAACTTTAACCCCCCCTGGATGGCTGGGTAAAGTAGTATTCCATGCTAAGATTTTCATCCAACGACTATGGCTGTTAAAATTGGATTGGGATGAAGTGCCACCAGAAGATGTCGCCCGAATTTGGTACCAATTTCAGTCAGAACTTCCAATGCTTGAAGCCATCTCTATTCCTCGCCATCTTTCGGCATGCCGCTCTTCTGCAGACATCAGCCTTGTTGGTTTCTGCGATGCTTCAGAGCTCGGATTCGCCGTCGTCGTTTACTTGCGGACATCACATCACCAAGGTTCTCCTCACATCGCCCTCCTCGCCTCCAAATCACGTGTCGCTGAAGAAAGACAGCCTCCCTCGCCTCGAACTGTGCAGTGCACATCTTCTCGCTAAACTAATGCGTTCTCTTCGTGAGAAACTCCATCAACAGAGTCGCCAAGATTTCAAGAAATTCTGTCACCTCCCTTATGGAATCATGTCGCCTCAGAGAGTAATCCCGCTGACTATGCATCCCAAGGCCTGCTTCCTGTGCAATCACCCCTTATGGTGGACGGGACCTGACTGGCTACAAAATCCCCGCGACCAATGGCCGATGGGCATGCTGCCTCGCGTATCCGTTCCTGAAGTCGTGGATGAGGGACGAGCGCTTCCGATCCAGAGCATATTAGCCACTTCGACTCCTGTCGGTTTGGAGTGCCAATTTTCTACTCTGTCTCACCTGCAGAGCGTAGTCGCTTACTGTCGTCGATTCGCTTCCAATGCTAGAACCACCCCAGACAATCGTCAATATGGCACATTGACTATCAACGAACTCAAGACCGCCCTTCGATCTGTACTTCTACAAGTGCTGATTTGAAGGACGAGCCGAGATCGCCAAGCCGAACACTTGTTCTCGCGTGGTCCGTCGCCTCGCCCTGTTCATTGACACGGCCGGTATTCTTCGAGTGGGTGGCCGTCTCTCCGCCTCCAATCTGGATTACATGCAGCGTCACCCTGCCTTACTGCCCAAGGTACACCAACCTTGTCATCGACGATGCCCATGTACGCAATCTTCATTCCGGTGCTATGGTTACCCACGCTCTTATTTGCCAATCGTCACTCGACGTCGTATCGCACGCTGTAATCGGTGCTTCAGCTGCAAGCTAAACGCAGGGGTTAGGTTATGTTAATTCCAAACTACGGCAAATTCTGGGGACCACATTCAACAAACCAGACGAACTTGATCTATCTGGTATTTATTCTATTAATTGCTGTAATTGTGATAAAGTTTATATTGGTCAAACTTAGCGTAATCTTATTACAAGATTCAAAGAACACCTCTCACACGCCAAACATTTAAACAGCGAAAAATCTGCAGTGGCTAACAATTTACTTGAAATAGGTCATAAAATAACAATCAATAATATAAAATTTTTAAAACATCCATCAAATTGTCGGTTAAACATGCTAGAAGCCATTGAAATGAAAAAAACATGAAAGTAAATTATTGAATGTTGATTTAAGTCCACTGCATAATACATTATTAGATTTAATTACAACACCTTAAATCTGTGTTTTCCACTAATCCCCCTTTACCCGGCTATACCGCCACCCTTATTCTTTCCGTTCATCCCTTAATTACCGTTCTTTCCTGAAATTCATCAATACCGCCTAGTTTTATAATCCTTCGGTCTATATATTGTCTTAAATTTTTGTTTTGTATTCAGTGCTAATCCATTGATAATGGTCACTTTGTGTCCGAAATGTACATTTGGTAAATCAAATAAAATTGTGAAGAAAGGTTATTAGTGCTTTATTCGCCAAATTAATTTGATCTTCATGTAACTCAATGAACCAATTTGGTTGTATATATATTAAATGACCTTAACTTTTTTAAAAATTCGTTCAGTGTCTAGGTATATTTGTTCATTAGGAGAAGTTGTGAGGAGATCGTGTATGTTTGTTTCTATTTCGTAATTCTCTAATAAACTGAGTTTAAATGATTTTTTTCATTCATGCAACAGCTTAACGTTGTTAGGGTTATCGCAGTGATGGTTATTGAATTTTAAATGTTTTCCGAAGTTCAACGTTGTTGGATTCCTTTTATGTTCTTTCGCCCTTTTCTCAATGTTACGTCCTGTTTCTCATATGTATATAGCATTACAATCGTCGCAAGACAATTTGTATACACCACTCTTATGTAGTGGGTTTGAATGTTCCTTGAGAGTGGGTAACATGTTATACAAAGTGTGTTTTGTTTTGAATGCAGTTTTTATATTATTGTTATGTAACACATTTGCAATTTTTAAACTTAAGGTACCATTGTATTGTAACTTCCTATATATGTATTGTTTGTTATCTTTATTATTGATCGTTTCAAGCGCTATATTGGTTTTTCTCGTTTTGTTAAGTATTTTGTTGATTATGTTTGTTGGGTAGTTATGTATTCTGGCTAATTCTTTGATAGTTTCTTGCCTTTTTCTGTAGTTTTTATCTGTCAGTGGAATGTTATTTAGTCTGTATGCTAGAAACATACTAGTTTCTGTTTAAGATGGTGGTATGATTTATATGGAAATTATTGAAGCGCGTGTTGGTTTTCGGAATATTTTGTATTTTGTGTGTGTCTTGTTTTACTGTAGTGATCTCTAGATAGATGTTATATGGGTGGCACCAGCGCCTATTCCACCGCGACATTTCCAGGTCTATTGTGGATCCCTGTTTATCTCAGATGACCAGCTCTAGCTTTGCCTCTTTGATTAGTCCTATTAGCCCTACGAGAGGGGCTTAGGTATAAGTCTCCGCGCTTGGATTCGTAGTGCCTAGCTTTTGATATCTAATCCTTGCTAGACCCTCGCAGTGGCATAGGATGTGGAACGAGTCCTCTTCTTCCTCTAGGCAGAATCTGCATGGTGCTTCTTCCACCAGGCCTATTTTGCTCATATGTTTGTTGAGCTTGCAGTGTCCTGTTATCAGGCCTACTATTGTTTTGACCATTTTCCTGTCTTGGTTCAGGAGTTCGGTCGTGAATTTTGGCGATTGTTTCTTAAGGAACTGTTTCGCCTGTCTCTGTCCTTGTGAGTTCGTCCACCAGGTATGGGCCTGTGTCTCCACCCATTTTTTTATGGATCGTTTGACTGCGGTTTTGGAGATTCCGCAAGAGGGTTTCGGGCCAATTACTGCTTTTGACGAGCCTTGTTTGGCCAAATCGTCTGCTATGTCATTCCCCGGATGTCCTCCGTGTCCTGGGACCCATGTGATTGTTACTTTTTTGTGACAGCCAAGTTGGTTAAGAGCGCGTATACAGTCCCATACTAGCTTAGATTTGACCTGTGTGGAGCTTAGTGCTCTTAGTAGCGCCTGGCTGTCGGAGAATATAGCAATTGACGTCTTGTCTTGCTATTTCTCTTGTGTAGTGGTGAAGAGCTATCGCCTCTGCTTGGAACACCGTGGTGTCCTTGGTGAGACTGACAGAAATCTTTGTCTCGGGTTTTGTGCCGTATATACCTGCTCCTACCCCTTTGTCGTTCTTTGAGCCGTCCGTAAACCAGCATGATTCTGCTTTGGTAGGTTGGCCTTCGACCCAGTCCTCTCTTTGTGGGATTAGAACCTTGTATTTCTTTTCGAAATTGTATTTTTTCACCATGGCATCGCTAGGCATTGCTGTAATCTCGTTAGCCTTCAGCTCGTCTTCTAGCCATTGGTGCGTTTTTCCGTGTGATCGGATTATGGGCGCCTGTCCTTGCATCAGTTTGTATGATACGGACCTGGCTTCTCCTTGAATGAAGATGTGTAGTGGTGGTATGTTCAATATGGCTTCTAGGGCTGCTGTTGGGGTGGTGCTTAGGGCTCCTGTTGTACTGAGACATGCTAGTCTTTGTGTACTGCTCAGGAGTCCTATCGCCCCCTTTTGCTTTGCCCTAGTCCACCACACCACTGCTGCATATCATGGGTCTTATCACCCTGGTGTAGAGCCATAGAGTCAATTTAGGGTTTAGTCCCCAATTTTTCCCGCACATTCTGCGACACCTGCCCAATGATATTGTTGCTTTTTTGGTGGCTTTTGTGATGTGTGGTCTCCACGTCATTTTGGCGTCAAAGGTTACTCCCAGGTACTTTGCCTCCCCTACGAAGGGAATTTCCGTACCCCCGAGCTTCAGTGGCTTTAAGCCTTGCAATGCTCGTCTTTTTGTGGATACGACAATTTGTGTTTTTTGTGGATTGATTGTCAATCGCTCCTGTTTGCACCAATTGTCTATTATGTTTAGGGCTCTTTGTGCTCGCTCCGAGACAACTCCTGCGAACCGGCCCCTGATGACAATGCCTAAGTCATCCGCGTACCCTAGGCAGTTGATGTCCTCTTTGGACAGTTTTCCTAGAAGGTCATCTACTAGTGTAGCCCATAACAGTGGAGATAGCACTCCTCCTTGTGGGCAGCCCCCCCTGCCTTAGCCTTAATGGTATGGCCCCCCAAAGTGGATATGATTGTCCTTTTCTCTAGGCTGGCCTTGATCCATTGGCAAAGGCTTGACGGAACTCCTTTCCTTGCTTGTGCCTCCACGAGAGAGTTTGTTGTGACGTTGTTAAACGCCCCTTCTATATCCAGAAATGTGGCCATGGCTATATCTTTGTCTTCCATTGACTTTGTGATGAACCTGTTTAGGTCGTCCAGCGCCGAGTCCGTTGACTTACCCGGCTGATATGCATATTGCCTGTTGTTGAGGGGATCTGTTAACAGTATCTCGTCCCTTATGTACCTATCAATCAGTCTTTCCATTGTTTTTAGTAAGAATGAAGATAGGCGGATAGGTCTGTATGACTTTGGCGTTAGGTCAGCTATTCTGCCTACCTTCGACAGGTAGATTACCCTTACGCTTTGCCATGATTTTGGTATATAGCCCCATGCCAGGCAGGCTTTGAAGATTTTTGACAGGTGCGGCACCAATTCCTCTATGTCCATTTGTAACAGAATGGGATAAATCCCATCCGGTCCCGCGGATTTGTAAGGTTGGAACCTGCTAATGGCCCATTTAATTTTAGTGGGTCTAGTGACCTCCGTGGCTAATCTCCAGTTATTTCGGTCGGGCCTTTTAGGTCTTTGGCTGGGATTGTCTGGCTTGTTGTGTTCTGCCAGAATTGTTGAGGCTGGAAAGTGGACTTTTAATAGTTCCTTGAGACTTTCCTCTATTGTTTCTGTGTAGGTTCCTTCCGGTTTCTTGAGGAAGCCTACCTCTTTGGCAGCACTGCCGTCCTTAGCCAGGACTTTGTGAATTCTAGAGCATGCCGGAGTGCCGTTAATCTCCTCGCAGAACTTCCTCCACGAGTCCCTTTTGGCTTTTCGGATTTCTTTGTTATATTGAGTGAGCTTTCCTCTGTAGGTGTCCAATTCCTGGTTGTTTTTGGCCCTATTAAATAGCCTTCGAACCTCGATCCTCATCTTTTCGAGTTTTTGGTTCCACCAGACTGTTCTGCAGCCCCTCTGCTTGGCTGTTTTTTCCGGCAAGTTTTCCAAATAAGCCGTCCTGATGGCGTCATTGATTTGTTCCACTGCCAGCTCCAGCCCATCAATCTCTCTTGTCGATGCTGTACCTCCCTTGAGAGCTTCTCTGAGGGACTCTTTATATTCTACCCAGTTCGTCTCTCTTGGGTTTCTGTACTTGTTCGTCATGAGAGATCACTTTCCCGGTACAGATCGTTAGGTCTAGTACTTCTTTACGGTTTTACGTGATGAGCGTGGGCTTATTGCCGATATTGGTCACTATAAGTCCCTCTGCGGAGATAAAGTTAAGTAAAGACTCACCTCGTTTATTGATGTCCGAGCTACCCCAGAGCGTGTGATGCGCATTGGCGTCGCACCCTATTATGAGTTGGTATGCCTTCTCCGCGCAGTATGCAACTATGTCGCTTAGTATACGCGAAGGGCATTCTCTCTCATCTCCTAGGAAGTAGGCTGAGCAGATGACCCAGCTCCTCTCTCCTTCCTCCGTCCTGGCCGACATGATGCCTGTAACAGAATCTTCAGTGCATAATTGCGGTATTAGTGTACATTTGACTCTATCACTGTGAATTATGCATGCCCTTGGCCTTTCGGCGTTTTTGCTGTATATTACCTGAGAGTGTTGTGGCGCTAGGTCTGCTATTTTCCCTCGGAGTAACCAAGGTTCTTGCAGGAGGGCTATATCTATGCCTTCTTTGTTGAACCTCCTACACAGCGTTGCCGATGCGGCTTTTGCCTGTTGAAGGTTCACCTGCAGGATTTTTATTCCTCTTCCGCTATTGAAGAGGAGGGACATCTAGTGATGTCTAAGTAGTTAATCTCGTTGTTTGTTTCTATTTCTGAGGTGAAATATTTGTGTGTCGGTTATTAATATATGTTTTAAATTTTTCCAATTTGTCATAAGGACCTTCCCAAAAGCATAATATGTCATCAACATATCGTTTCCATAATGTTATGTATTGTAAATGGGAATTGTCTTTACTATTGAATATGCAAAAGTTCTGTTCGGATATGTGTTTTATAATATTTATTATGTGTTCAGTTTCCATAACGTCGATTGGGATATTAGTGTATAAATTAACTATGTCAAAAGATATTATTGTGGTGTTATCGTTAATCCCTGTGTTGTTAATGTGTTGTATTAGTTCATATGTGTTTTTTATTGTGTATGTAGGTTTTAGTTCTGGAAATTTATGTAATATTTTAAGTGCAGTTTTTGCAAGTGTTTCCGAAGGTGTATTGCTATTGTTAGTTATAGGTCTGATAGGGTTGTTTATTTTGTGTATTTTTATTGTACCACGCAATGTTGGAAGTTGTGGGATCATAGGTATTTTTGGTAAGTAGTTATGGTTATATTTTTGAATGGTTCTTTTCGTAAGGTTAATTAAGTTTTTGTTTTTTGTGTGGATTTTGTTAGGGGGTTCCTATATAATTCTGTGTAATTATTTTCTTCTAGAAATTGGTTAACTTTCTGTATGTATTTCTGTTTTGCAATTAAGATCGCTCCAGCGTTTTTATCGCCTTCTACAATGATGCAATTGTTATCTGTTAGTTTGTTATGAATCGACTTAATTATTTCTTTCTCTGTGTTTTGAATGTGTTCTGATTTTCTGATTTATTGTTTGCCAAATGGCAATTTTAATGTGTTTTTCAATCTTTTGTTTGGCGTTTAATTATAACAAGGAACTTGAATGTTAGGTTTAATTCAATAGATAGTATGTCTTTTGGATTTATTGCGTGAATTTGGTTTAAGATTAACGGCTACTTCTCCCTCGTGCCAGGTAACTGAAAATAAAATTATGGAACACAACAAGTGCTTTAATTTACCCAATTTAATAGGTAGGTGTGTATTTGCCATTTCGTATTCATATCAAAGAAAATGTTAAAAAAAACATGTCGTTTAAGTGAACTGCATTCTTTTCCACACACTTCTAAAGTCGGGTTGAGAAGTTGTTCATGCATCCTTCCAACATGTTGGCCGGAATCGCTTGAATTTCTCGGGTGATAACATTGGACAGCTAATCAAGGGTCCGTGGTTTCTTAACAAATTCGCGGGCCTTAAGATACCCTCACAGAAAAAAAAAGATCAGGCGATCGTGGGGGCCACTCGGTGTCCCCTCTTAACGAAATGTGTCGTCCTGCAAATTATTCTCTCAAAAATGTCATAGGCACCCTTGAGGTGTGACAAGTTGCCCCATCTCGCTGAAAAAAGACTTTTAACATCAACATTATGCCTCGTCAAGCCACATTTTCAGGAGTTCTGACACCTCTTTCTCCCTCGAGGTACTTCAAGCTTTAACGATCCTCTAGTACAGAGGTTCTGCACTCACTTTAGAAGGCTGTTTCGCGTAGAAACATGATCTTGCCTTCTAAGATTGAATTATTTTCGATAGATGCGCTGTGTAGCAACCACAGAACGCCAGGTTTCGATGTAAGTGTCGTAAACAAATACGTGTTGTTCTAAAGGCCTCGGTTTCATAACGACTATACCAAACAAAATGGCAAGGTCGGGTGGTCACATATCAACCATTCCGGCTGCCCCTGCGCTGAGTTATATGCGTTCCAAAGACATTACACTTCTCTTCTGGATCTTGTGTAACAAATTACTTTGAGAGAGGTACTACATTTATCACTACATATTTATATTTGTCGTAGGCATTCGATTGTGGGTCATAAGGGATTCTCATTCGGAAGTTCTATTGTTTATTTGTTTATTAATACTTTGGTATTCCTACATACATTATATTACGAAAAGATAATTACAAAATTAATAAAAAAGAAAGAACTTACAAATAATTTAGGTTATAAGACTTGTTAAGTATTAAAGTAAAATCACTTTTTTAATTTTCAAAAACTTTTATTTGTTGGAATTACACGCAACCATTGTTTCGCTACATTGTGGCTTCTTCAGGCGAAGAAATTCCAACAAATAAAAGTTTTTGAAAATTAAAAAAGTGATTTTACTTTAATACTTAACAAGTGATATGAATTTTCAACAAATAACGGCCTCATCAATTAATAGGTTATAAGAATTCTGGGCATAGTTCACTCTTTTTCAAAATGGTCTTCCACTCAAACCCTGATTTTCTTCTAGTAATTTGTCATTCCATTACACATTTTGTGATGATAGGCGCTTTTTCAGACTACTTATATCCTACATAACTGGTAGATCTCAACGTGTGTTTTTCAAAATCAACATATCACAGCCATCCGCAATAGAGTATGGTATTTCTTATGGCTCGATTATAGGTCCATTTTTATTTTTTATTTACATTGACGACTTACCAGCATACATGATCAGAGCGAAACTGGCAAAACTATTGATAAAGCCAAATGAAAAAAAAATCAATTTAAACGCAAAACTTCCGATTGGTTTTCACCAGTAACGCCCTTTTTATAAACGAGGCTAAATCAGCAACGCTAACGTCGACATTATCTAAAAATACCCAACAAGATAGACAAAAGGTACAGTTTCTTGGACTTCACTTGGATGGACAGCTAACTTGGAGTTTACACAATGATGCATTAGTAAACAACTTGTTTCCAATATATTATTGTTGTGTAGGTCGGCATACTTTATATCGATCGACATGATAAGAGATACATATCTCCTAAAGTAAGATAGCAAGCGAAAAATGTTAAGATACAAACGTTTTAGGTTTTTTTTTAAACTATCACAATAAAGACAAACTAAGTATTCAGGATCAGACAAAGAGTCAGAGAGAAAGTTACATTTTCTTTAATAGCACAGATAGTGATATCGAACTTTGAAAATCAATTTTACTATAAATTATACAAAAATAGTTAGCCATCAAGTTACTTTTCAAAGGTAGGTAGGATGCAGCGTATAAGAAAAGTACATTTAGTAATGGTATGTTTAAGTGAAACCGAGCGAATTGACGTAGCGTTGTAATGGAGATGAAACTTTGAAAGGTAACTTGACGACTGACTATTTTTGTATAATTTATACATTTTTTTGACAATGTCATTGTGAAAATATTTTCTAAATTTACCCATTTATTAGAAGAAATAAGAATTTATTGCTTTAAAATATATGTATCTGAAGCTGAGTTCATGACGCAATGAAGGAGAGGGTCGACAGGTTAGAGTGGAAGAACATTCTTCAAGAGTGAACTCCGCCTTTCAGCTTGCTGACAAAATTATTTGTATGTTTTTTTACTGTTTTATGTATTTCGAATTATTAGTAACTATTAAAATCACATGCAGGTTCCAGATATTTCTCAATTAACCCTTTGGGTACATCTGCTTACTTGGGCGAAGTTACGGTGGACGAGTCTGGCTCGTCATCTGAATTTAAGAGGCAGGTGTTGATCGCAAACAATTGCCTGACGTTTGTTTATGATAACTTACAAGTGCAAATAAGGTAAATTCTAATTATCTTTATTAATCCCCCTGTTTTTTGTGGTTTTCAATAACTCAGGGTAAAATATGAAGAGAATATGTCTCATTATGTATTCTGATGTCTTAAGTAAAAAAATCTAAATTGGGTTCATACTTGTGAAAAAGAAGTACAATAAACCAATTTTTGCAGCCATTATCTCGGGATAAGTTTTTAGATATCTCAAGATTCTTTCATTTGACAATGACAACGAAAAGTTCGATAATAATGGTACAATTAGGAAGATCAGAAATCTAGTTGATTATCCAAATAAGACATAGAAAATCTATATATCAGAAAGCGCAGTATCACAGGATTCTCTCATGAAAGTCAAAGCACGTTTGAATTATGTTCAATCCATTGAAAAGAGCGCTAATCGGAATAAAAATCTATAGACTTTGCGAGTCTTCATCAGGTTATTGCATTTGTTTTAGAAACTTTGTTGCGCAGATAAAATATCGGGAATTGATAAATCGGCGTCAGAGAGTGTTGTCCTAGAAGAAAAAGAAGATATGGCTATCTACAATGTGTGGACAATTAGTATTCATCTCCACAATTATATTTAAAATTGCTAGAACAAGATACAAATGTAGTTGGAACTGCGCGAAAAAACAGAAAGCACAAACGCTCCAAAAGAGCTTGCTTGCCTCAAACTAAAGAAATGAGAATCTAAAATGTTTCATCCCACGGTTTTTATCATTAAGATGTAAAGATAAGAAAGACATACACTTGCTCAGCACAAAACGTTAAACAATTAATTTAGTTAATACAGGGAAGCGAAAAAGGAAAGGTGACAATTTAGTTTTTTCTTTTGTTCTCTTCTGTTCTGTGATATTCTCTTCTGTCCCCTAACGTTATCTTTTGTTATCTGCTGTTATTCTCTCTATTCTGGTTTCAGTTGTTCTCTGCTATTATCTATTCTTTTCTGATGTTTACTTCTGATCTCTACTATTCTCTGCCATTTTCTGATGTTTTCTTAGGTTCTATGCTGTGCTGTAAATTTTTCTTATACTTTCTGATATTCTCTTCTGTTGTTTGCTGTTCTCCGATGTTCTCTGTTGTCCTTTTGAGTTATCTGCTGTTCTCTTTTGTTCTCTTCTGTGTTCTGATGTTCTCCTCTGTTCTTTTATGCTGTCTTCTCTTCCCTTCTGTTCTCTGCCATTCTTTGCGGATCTATGATAGTTTTTCTGTTCTCTGCTGGTTTTTGCTGTTTGTTCTGTTTTACTCTATTCTTTGTGATTTTGTGCTGCTTCCTGCTATTCTCTGATGTTCTTTTCTGTTCTCTAATGCTTTTCTCTGTTCTCTGATGTTTTCTGGTTTCTGCTAATTATTCCGTTCTCTAATATTCGCTGTGGTTCTGTGCTCCTCTCTTCTGCTCTCTTCTGTTCTCTGATATTATGTGATATTTTCTATTCCAGTTATTTGATGTTGTCTTTTGATCTCTGAGATTTTCTTTTGTTGTATTCTGTTCTGTGATATTATCTTTTATTCTCTAGTATTCTCTTTTGTTGTCTGCCGTTCTCTGATGTTCTCTTGTAATGTTCTCCTCTCTTTTTTTCTGCTTTTATCTGTTGTTCTCTGATGTTTTCTTCTGTTCTGTGATGTTCTGTAAAATTTTCTTCTGCTCTCTGATATTCCTTTCTGTTTTCTCTTTGTTCATATAGCAACAAATTAAATTCATTATATAGTCAGAAAAATCAACAAATAATTCAGTACTTAATGGGTTAAGTTTTTTAATGCTTTAAAATTTCAAATTCAACTCTTTTAAAAAAACTAATAAAATTGATACAGCAGACATTCTACTCGTTAGAGGAATATCTAGAATTTAATTTTAATTGTCAAAAACTTTAATGTATTTATTTATGTGTTGACCTTTTACAAATATATTTTTATTTTATAATTTTATTAATTCTGCTTTAATTTTATCTATCCATATATTTTTTGTTTATTTATATATTACTTATTTTATTTTATCTATCTAAGTAATATTTGTAATCTTGTTATAGACTTTTTATTTGTGTGTTTTATTTTTTATTTAAAACGTATTATTTTATTGCAAAATTTTAGATTATAGATATTTTTTGTGGCTTTTAATTTTGAATTGAGAACCAGAGCTATAGAAGTAGTATTTTGGCCATTAATTTATATATTCGTGTATTTAAGATTTGAATAATTCTACTCCTGCAACCTCATATAATGTGATATAGTTTAATTTTAATAGCTGTGGATATACTTGTATTTATGTTTTGTTTTTTGTTTAATGTATTTTAAATTTATATTATATTAATCTATTCATTATAAGTGACTTGGCTATTTTTTTTAATTTCTATTAGCACCAATAAAATGTCCTTCTATCTATTTATCTATCTAAAAACAGCGGTAAATATCAAGAAAACGATTTGCCTTCCGCTACTTAACTATGGTAATGTCATTTTTCCTGCAATTTCACTCTCCATAATAGCATAATAGTAAGCGAGCGAAGTTCCCTAAAAATATTATCTAAAATCCGCTTTCCTTCAAGCCTACTTATATATAATTGTACATCTTGTTTATATCAATATTTTTCATCTATACCCAAATGAACATTTTCTCAAAGATTCCCTTAACTGGCTAACTTTTTCTGTACCAAATTTGAACCAAACCCTAAAATTCAAAAATATTCTGAATATACGATTATCTCATAATCTATCATAATAAAAAATATATTAAGACTGACATATCCAAGCTGAAAGATCGCCGGTAGATAATTATTTAACCCATATTATTATACATATTGTTTGTATTAATAAATATATTATATATAAGTGTTTGAAGTACTTCAGAATATAAGGCGGCATTTTATTTTGTATTGGAATTATTTTATGAAAATGATGGTAGCGACCGTTACTATGTGGTAGTTCATTTTAAAAAAGGTTAAATGAAAATAATTTTTAAGTTTTTATACCACTATTTATTGTATAATATACACAAACAAAGTTTACAATATATTATCAATTTTGACACAACTATAGTTTCGACCTTTGCAGGTCATTATCAAGTGTTGAATGAAGAAGAATACAGGGTGTTAACAATTTATAGGTGAGGTATGAATTTTTAATGAACCTAATTAGGACTGAGATTTATTACAATGGATTAACTAAATATGCCGATCGGATTAAGGTGCGGTGTTTTCAGAAGAGGTACATGTCATTATAAGAGCTTAAATAATGGCGAAGAAATTAAATCCGTCTGCTCATTAAGCAGATTAGAATTAATGTTCTTGCTTTGGCGGTATATCTCTAATGACTCCAAAAGATTAAGCCTTTGGCCTTTATTGCAAAAATGTAAAAGTTTTAAATTATCCATATGTGGAAATGAATGATTACACTCTAAGAAATGATTTGAAAAAGAACTTGTTGTATGTCTAAGTCTGAATGCTCGCTGGTCTAAATGCAATTTGATCAAGTACATATATAATTTGACAAAGTTTTATTAAATCACAATTAAAAAATTAAACAATCACGGTCTGAACATACTATATTAATAAAGTGTTTTTTTTTTTAATTTTAACTGTTATAATGTGTCAATATATAGTAATATATACAAAAACACCATCCTTTATTAGCTTAGTGAATTTATGGAATTAAAACTAAAAGTCACAAAAAGTATTAATTTAAACTAAACATTGACTAAATTACTCAATATTGAATTATGTAAAAGATATTTGCATAAAGGTTTTAGAATCAATAAACATTGGAGTCAGCTGTAATAATTTTTAGTACAAACTTCCTTAACTTATATAATCAATTTGAATATTTAGTTACTCTAGTAACTGTCACTGCTGAGGTATTTCCCGAAAATCCGGAAGATTTAAGGATATAGGCCCTTGTGCCCTGTTCCCGAAAATAATCGTGATGAATTGTTAATGTGCTTGCGTCATCATCGCAATCGGTTGTAGTCCCGGCGTATACCCAAACATAGGGACGACCTCGCGACCTCGCGCCAGGACAGCGACCCACTTTCCTGACCCACTTACCAGCCATTCTCTCTCTCCCCCTCACGTGCGCCCTGTGCCCATGACGTCATCCCGTCGTCGCTTACGTCATAGCGGAAGGTCCTTGTTGCCGAGCGACGGCCCTTCCTCCCTTCTTTACTCCCGTTCTATATTTAGGTCATACACTTTGTTTTCGCACCGTAATTATGTTACCGCCGCACATTGCTCAAAACTTCCATTCTATCCCCCTATATCCGGAAGGACCGACCAGGAAGACTTTTATAGGTCAGACGGAAGTGTTTGAAAAATCGAGAACACCTCATTATTCAAAGGCTGCCTACAATTTATATACTAATTATATTACACGAAATATGGTAGCACTTCCTGAACACTTATTTTTTTACGATTAAAACAAATGTATTTATCAACATGAATAATAACATATTCGTGCAAAGTAACATTTAATTTTATAATCACTACAAAAAATAAAAAATAACAATACTTTTGACATTAGATCAATTACTTTAATTTAATATAATAGGTGTTGTGTGTAGTTATGTTTTTAATAAAAATAAAAATATTGGAAACTCATATATGTATACGCTTTAATTATTTGCACTTTTAATTATCATATATTGATTTATATAATATTTATTTAAAATAAAATATTTATTTTATGTCAATGTTGACTTGCTAATCTACTGTTCCAATGTTGATTCAAGAGTGGCGCGAACTTTCTCGGTTAGTTTAATTCAACAAAGTAACTCTGCAAACAAAACGTAGAAACGTAATGATGACATGTTAAATTTAAGCAACAATGTCAAAATTGTATAGGTTGTAAGAGGAGTGAAAATAACTCTTCGATAGAATCAAATTCAAGCAATTAGGAAAACCTCTAAAGTTTATAAGGGACAATGTAATAATAATAATAATAATCCTTTATTTCTCAACAGACAAGAACATCTAATTACAGAAAAATATGATAATATTAAAATATTTGAAGAGGAAGAAAAAAAGAAAGCAGCTGAATACATTTAACATGGGAATTACCTAAAAATAAAATTATAAACTAGGCTTAATTAAAATTAAGCTAAACTAATCTAACAACAGTTTTTAAGATCGTTTACAATTTCATTGCTATTAGTATTTCTTTATCAAAATAATAATAATCATTGGTGAAAAAGAGCGATATGTGTGTGGTGTATTATATGCAAATGTATGTTTATTGCGGGATTGATAATATAAAATGATTTTGTACAAATCATTGATTAAAATCTAACGGTGCCTGTTGTAAATTGAGATCATATTAAACTCATCCAGCAGCGACTCATACTTTATATTTATATCAGGGAAAATGTTGTGATTATGAAAGTATAAATATTTAAGAAAAAGTTTCTGACATATTTCAAGTGACTGTATGTATTTATTATATCCGGAAGACCACACCGACGCACAATAACCTAATTTAAATGTTATAACGGATTTGTAGAATATTATGATCGCAGCTGTAGAATTAAATCCTTTACAATTTCTAATTATAAATCCCAAAATCCTAAAATAATGAGGGGTTAAGCTTTCAATATGGAAGATAAAAGTCAACTTAGTATCGAATTAGACTTGGTTGTGATTGAAATATTTGTAGTCTTAAGCAAATAGTTGGGAATAACTGGATTCATTTTCCGATGAAAAGACATGGTGTAAATTTAGAGACTTTGATGCTTAAACCGTTGGAGTACAGTACACCAGCTATCCAATGTTGTCAGAGATCTGTTAAGTTCTTCACAATCACTAATGTTATTTATTACACTATATAGTTTAATATCAACGTATATTAAAAAATTGCAAGTTAATATATGTACAACATTATTTATGATTAAAAGAAATAACATGAGTTCCAGATTGGACCCACAACTTGTGGCAACATATTCTCTTGACAATAAGAGATAAATTTCCTTATATCAGCCAAATATGATAGTAAAACCGCAATAATGTTACTATTTATGTTGTAATGTTCAAGACTGTTTAATAATTATCGTGAGATATTTTATCGAATGCGCCTTGCTGACATTCGTATATATCACATCAACCTCGTTACCACGATCAAAATTTTCGGATATGAATTGTGTGATGTTGATGAGGTTAGTTTGGGTTGGGCGTTTTTTCATGAAACCTGTTGATGTGGATTTATTGTTTTATCGAATACCTTCGATAGATTTGAAATAAGTATGATTAGCCTATAGTTTTCAACGGCACTTTTACTACCAAGTTTTAAAAAGGGATTGATACGCCCAATTTTCCAACAGTCTGAATATATCTCGCTTCTTAAAACTAGGTTAAAAATATGCACCAACGGGCCTGCAAGGAATAAGGCACAGTCTTTAAGTAAAAATAAAATTGTATCATTGCCCATCGTCATCTTCGGTTTCGAGCTTCGAAGCCATCTAAGTACCATATCTTGAGTAGTATAGAAATTTCCAAGTACTCTCTTTATCCTATTTGACTTTTAAATTTCATGCATCCAGGGATACGAGATTTTCCTTTCCTCTGGTTAATAAATGACCAGAATTTCTCAGGGGTATCAGAGATGTTGTTCTCAATGGTATTGATATAATATTGATACGCTGGTTTAGTTATACTTTTTAACGTTCGTCTCGTATCTCGAAACTGATTAATAACAAAAGGACCTTTAGACGTTTTGAGTAAATGATATAGTCGATTTTTTGTCTTGATTGCATTAATCATTTTATTTGTATACCAAGGCGGGTAATAATTTTTGGGAGATGAATAGCATTGTTTGGGTACTTGTTTATCTAGTCATTGGTACAGTTTGTCATAAAACACATGATAGGCGATGTTAGGATCAGTGTGATGGTAAACATTAGTTCAGTGGTCGGCAGCGATGTCAGAGTATAGTAAGGGAAGATTTGCTTTTCTGTAATTGTATCTATTATTATTTGTTCCAGATTTCGCGATGCACTCTTGTTGAATATTTATTGTTAATGTTGTTATATTACAACAAATTTGTTCCCAACACTGTTAATGTTTTCAGACGATATTGAGGATCCTATTATTTACTTTAGTTGTTTTATTATTCTGTAGAAAACAATTGGTGGATAGAAATTGTAGTAGAGTTTTAAATGTCCCAAACTGAATACTAAATATAGTTTTAAAAACTATCAACACGTAGATGTAAATAATGGCATTAATTTTAGAGGACTAATATACAATATCTAGTATATCTGTTGAAAACAAAGGTAAATTAAAATAAAATATATAATTAGATGAAATGCTTAAATGACACTTTCGTAGCAATTAAAGATTGATTAAAACTTGGAAACTATAAAGTATTTGACTAATATTGGATTTTCCTCGTTCAGTCAATCGTTTCATAGATTTCCAAATGTTCCCACACAATTAAACCACAGTCCTTATTACCTGAATCCAAAATTCTAATATTTTTACCTGAGAATAAATAATTATGATAAACACAATATTGTGAAAATCCTAAACTCCAAAGCCACGGTTTTGCGTGGTGGACTAACATTACATTAAAAAAATATCATATGAGGCCTGTAGTATACTTACATCCTCCTTCCTATAATTTAAGCAAACATTCAAACCCGATTTTTGAAAAATATATCAATTTTAATTTAAAACAATTAAAAAAAAACGGAACACCCTGACTCACAAATTTTAAGTGAAAAAAATTAGTAATGGATCAAATTTATTTCAAATTTAATAATAAATTTTATAGTGGAAAAATACGTTAATCATATTTTTGAATCTGAGCAGAAACAAAACGTCAGCTAGAATTACTTAAAATGAAGATATTCAATTTACTACAGAAATAGAAGTCAATAACCAACTTCAGCAATACTATAATCCTAAATTTCTCTAACAGACATCATAAAATAGAATATATTTCTGTTTGTTACCTTCTTCATAGACTTATTCATGTTCCCTTCACTTAAAATAATCTTATAGAAAAACTTAAAATTAGAAAAAGAATAATAATCATTAATGGTATAGTACAAAAAATGAAAAATTAGTAAAATATAAGAAACTTAAACAAATTTAAAAATATTTTCTGTATATATATTTTGTCAGTACATACATATCGTACTGACAAAATTGAAACACAAAATACAACTTTATTTTTATTGTCATTATAATGGACATCTGATGTATGACCGTTCTTCAGTATACAATACCCTGTTAACGGAATGGCACGCTATACGCTTGATGAACGTTGGGAAATGTTAAAAATTTCCTTTGAATGTAATTCGTGTATTGCAGAATTAGTGCGAAAACTGCGTATAAAATTCGGTCGCGAATATGCACGAAATGCAAGTGTTCCGAAGAAATTTGTGCACAAAGTTCGTTAAACTGGTATGCTGGTGGATCGTACTAAAGCTCCACATGCTCGTCCGGTTCGTACACCCGAGAGTATTACTGATGTAGCCCGTAGCGTGCAAGCCCACCCGTGAACATCGACTCTTAGCAATTGAACATTAATCGCACTGCATGAGGCATATTTTCCATAAAGACATCAGTTTATTCGCCTATAAGGTCCAAATAACACAGCATTTGAAGAGAGTTGACCATCCACTTCGATACATTTGGCTAATTGGGTCTTAAAGTAGCTGGAAGCCGGTGGTGAATTTTGGCGAAAAATTATCTTTTCCGATGAAGCGCATTTTCAGCTCGGGGGCTATGTAAACCTGCAGGATTTGGGCATCGGAAGACCCACACGTGATCATTGAGCAGCCAATGCATCCCGAATCTGGCGAAACGGTCAACGGAAACCGCTATAGAACCATGATAGCAAACTTTTTTTGGCAGCAAATTGCTGGTTTGGATTTGAGTAACATCTGGTTCCAACAAGATGGGGCGACACACTAGCAACGAAACTATCGACTTATTGCGGTCAAAGTTAGAAAATCGTGTAATCAGCCGTCGTGGAGCTGCGACTTGACGCCCATTGACTTTTATCTCTGGGGTGCCGTTAAAGAAACTTGTTATGCCAACGATCTAGCAACGATTAACGATCTTAAAGTCAATATCCAAAATGCCATTTCTTAGATAGAGCCGCAGACGTTGGAAAATGTTCTGAAATATAGGGTTGAGAGAATGGACACCAGACGTGACAGCATTTGGAATATGACATCCATGTATAACCGGATACTCTTGGGTACAAAATAAATGCAAGATCATGAAAGTTTCAGCGAAAAGATAAAAGAAGATAAACAATCAGCTATAAATAACAAAATTGATTGTTATGATTTTTTTAAGCTTAAGGAAATGAACACGAAAGCACCGACCCTATATGGAAGATCCACAAGGAAAAAATACCGATGCGACCAGTAGTGTCATATTGCTAAGCACCGACATAAAAAGCTAGTTCATACATCAATAATAAACTACCACACTTAATACCGCACAGATCAGATGACTATAAAAAGCTCAATCAATTTAGTCAATAAAACAAAATATTTAATATTAAGAAAGTTAAAATTATTTTCGTTTCAAAAACATCTTCTTCCTACAGAAAGATGGTCTTCCAAAGGGGTCCCCGAAGTCACCACTATTTGCAGAAAAACGTCGAAGAAAAATGGACACCAATAACCAAATAAGGAAGAAAATACATTGGTGTCGATACGTGGATGATGTGTTCTGCATATGTAGAGGTTAGGACACGTTTTACAGCAACTAAACAGCATCAACAAACACTTTCAATTTACACTAGAAAAATAAGAGAACGGTAGAATTCAGTTCCTGGATCTTATAATAAATATCCACAATAACAAACTACGGTATGAAATATATAGGAAACTATCTACAACATATACCATATTGCTGAGGCGCTCGATATGGGAAATGACAAAAGTAACAATAATACTTGAAAACTGTTTATTTAACAAAGTACAATATGTGCAGCCCGGCACTCACGCGTTGACTGTTATACAAGTGTAACGATAATATGTTACATAGTTTTAGTTGGGGAAAAATTAGATAGAGTCCATATAGTATCTTGGTGTCTGCTGCAGTGATCGACTGCTACGTTCAGGTCAGGTCTCGTGGTAAGAGTGGTGTATAGAAGACATCCAATTAGTTCGAGGTACGCTAAGTCCTTCAAAGGATCCTCATCTTCGTTGCTTGGTATGTGTTTGACTTCAATGGGTGTTTTAACTGGTTTACAATTTTCCATTTCGAACTTTTTCAGTAGGTTTCTTGGGTAGGTTGGTTGGCTTATAAACAGTTCTTTAGAAGTTCTCTGTATATTAATTGCTAATAACGTGTGACGTTTCAAGTCCTTCACGTTGAATCTTTTCTTCAGGGCTTTCTTGACATCATCTATGTGGGCTCGTGACTTTCCAGCAATAATGAGATCACCTACGTACAAAAGAAAGTATAGTCTCGACTCCTTGGTACGATAGATGTAAAGGCAATTGTCAGCGTGGGATCTCTGCAGTCCCAATTTGGTAATGAAGGCGACAAAGGTCGCGTTCCATTTCCTGGGAGACTGCTTTAGTCCGTACAGCGTTTTATTTAACTTGCAGACAAATCCTTCCACGTGCTCATATCCCGACGGCGGTTTCATAAAGTCAGCCTAGCCACGGGAGCATAGGTTTTGTGGTAGTCGTAACCCTCTCGTTGCGCACATCCTTTTGCCACTAAACGCGCTTTGTACTTGTCGATGTGGCCATCGCTGTCGCGTTTAATTTTGAAGACCCACCTAAAGTTGATCCTTTGTTCTAATAGGCACCCTTTCCATTTCCCGTGTTCGATTTTTGGTCAGGGCGTTGAGTTCCTTCTGAACTGCATTCATCATTGGATCTTTTCGTCGAATTTTTGTCCTCAAATAATCCAGGTACCTTGTCCACAAAGAATTCTGCGAAGCAGGCAATAGTGGCATAATTATCTAAGTAGCAAGGTTTGGTCTTGGTCCTGGTGCTTCTTCAGGGAGGCTCTGGTTCGAAGTGATCCAAGGTATCTTCAAAGGTGTCTTCTGGAGATTCCTTCTGCATTTGGCATTCTTTGGATTTCTCTTCTTCGGATGAGTTGTCCATTGCTTCCTTCTCTAATCCTTTGTAGATTTCATCCGGCTCACCTTCGTAGGTCCAGTCGTCACTCGTAGTTCCCTAGAAACTAAAGTTCGACTCTTCGTAGATGACGTTTTTCCCATTTATTAGCTTTCGCTTTTACAGACTCCAAAGTATATATCCGTTTGGACAATATCCGACCATGTAGCATTGCACTGAAATTTCTCTTTGATTAGCTCCTTGGGTACGCGCAAAAACGCAGAACACTCAAAAACTTTAATTTTCCTTAGGTCAGGCTTTTCGTCGAACCACAGTGCTGCTGGCACCTGTCCGCTCAACGCCGAAGTGGGGCTTCGGGTAATAAGGTAGACAGCACACATCACTGCTTGAGCCCAAAAACCTTTTCCGAGTTTGGAGCTTAATATATTATATTATTATTATATTATTATTAATAATATATGGTTTATTCATTGTTTATAAAAAGATACATTGATAATTATAATAATTAAGATATAAAGATAAACCGCAGAATGTCCCGAAGTTTTACAACTTGTGTGTGACAAACAATAAATAAAAGTGTTAAAATATTGAGTCAACTAAAATTTAAAAATATATTAATATATAATAGTAAGGGTGAATGTAAACACATTTAAATAATTAAATTAAGAATACATCACTATGACAAACAATGGTTCGATTCATCCTTTCGGCCACTCCGTTTTGCTCTGGCGTGTAACAGAATAGTGAACTTAAATTGTATTCCTTTTATCTCGAAGAGCTCCTGGATCTCCTTTGAATTGAGTTTTCGCAAGTTCATAGTGAATGACTCGGAGTTCACCAGATGATCTGTGGCTCCTGAGATCCAGCAGCTACTCATTCCTGAAGTAGTGGTCGCTTCAGTTAAAAATGAGTACAAATACGTTGTAATGTTCTCCGGCTATGTGAGCAGTGTTATGGTTTGATTGATTTTTTCGTTTAGCTTTCCGGCAATCAGTCCGTGTGTATCCATACTGCCCGCAATTATGACACTGAAACTAAACTGATTACTTCTATGTACATTGGAATCGTAGTTGCCAGGTTTACGTGTGTTTTTGTTCACACTCGACTGACGAACAGAGGTTTGGGAAGTGAAGTTATTGGAAGACGGAATATCATAATATTTATTTTTTACATTACTGTGATCCTTTCGTTTGGATTCCTCATCAAAAAGTCTGTTTTTGACGAAACTTAACGAAAGGTATTAATTTTTTCAAAAATACTCAGCTAGAGACTAATTTACAGCATTATATTTTAAGGTTAGAAGTGACTTACGTAATAAGAGTTAACTCGCTTCCGTACATCACAAGGAATTCTAAGGGTCAAAATCTGTACCCTTAATTTTCGCGTATTCCAGGTGGCTATCCGCGATCCGTTAGATTATTTTAGATTTGCATTTACGATAGGCTTTAGCGTGGGCAGCCTGGTGTTCCGCTTTCCGGGCTTGAATTTCGCCGTTGCCGTATTCGTGGATAATTACCATTTCCGAGTGACGTTTTTGTATGTTAATCGTCGGGTCCATTTCCATCAGGAGTGTTTCTATCCTGAATTTCCAGTTTCCAAAGTTCGTACCGTCGAACCAATAGTATTCTATATTTTTCGGTTTCTTCCGCCATTTTGAGGTTACGACGTGCGTGTGTTTCCAGTACGTTTCCAGTCACTACTGTATTTTACTTTGCTTGGCCACTCTTAATTCCGCCTGGGCCTAAACTTGTTGAGGAGCTCGGTATGGCGATTGACAAAAGCAACAATAATACTCTAAAACTGTTTATTTAATGAAGTACAAAATGTGCACCCCGGAACTCAAGCGTTGACCGTTATACAAGTGTAACGATAATACATAGTTTTGGAGGGGGAAAAAGAAGATAGAGTCTATATAGTGCTGCTCCCTGGGTTGTAGGGCCAATTATAAAGGAGATGCACCGATAATAACAATTTATTCTTACCAGTCAGACTAAATCAAGAAGTCCGCGCTCAACTCATACATTCACCGCCTTTTAGCAAATCCAATGCCAGAGCAAGATGAATAAAGCACAATAATCCGATTCGCAAACAACAAAGGATATGACCAGAACCTAATATTCAAGATATTAAAAAGGTAGAAACGATTATTAAAAAACACTACTGTATAACGAAAGAGACAAAATACACAACGAAGGAAGCATATTGTAGCTGTACCGTATATGAATAACACCAGCACAAAAATCAAGAAACAGTTAGTATCATACAACATAAAAACAAGAATAGTAAACAGAAAAAAATTGGGACGGAAAATCATCAATAACAAAATAGTAAACTCGAAAAAAAAATTACGGGTATAGAAAAGTGAGTGTGTAAATTGAGAAGGTTTTTACATAGGATATTCGCGAAGAAATTTTGAAATAAGGGAATACGAATACAAAAAAGCAATTATAAACGGATCAACAAGTTCGAGATTAGTGGATAAATAAAATAAATAAATAAATCTCCAAAACAAGAGATCACTCGACCTGGAAATTGGTGTCTCAAAATTTCCGTAGTTACCCGAGCTGTGTGAGCGGTTGCTCGGTCCTGTTGAAACCAACAATGATCGAGATCCAATGCAGCAACTTGCGGTAAATAAACTTATTTAGCATCTGCCTGTAACGCTCGCCATTTATGGGTATGATCTTCTTGCATTACATGTTAATTCTCTGTGCCCCAGAAACGCAAAATTTGTTTGTTAACATAACCACCAGTGGAAATGGGTTTAATCGCTCATTATGATTTCTGATACGAACAGACTTAAAATTTGTCAAATAAGTAGTAACAATAAATCCACGATCTTGAGGTGTGTATCGCTCCATGGCTTATTAACAACTAATTCACCATATACCTAGGTCATAAATGTCAAAGCACACTGACATTTGGCGCCATCTACAAAAATGGCGGCCAATTCAAACTATGACATTACTTTTGCGCCGCTTTATACTTAAAATCTAAAAACAAAAATGTAGTTTTGACGTAAGGATATTTTTAACATTTTACCAACGTAGAATTTTATTTTAGTAAATAGGGTATCTAGAAACTTATAATGTTGCATGTAATACCACTGGGGTCTGCTGAGACCCCAAATATTTTTTACATATAAACTAATATTTTTGCTCATTCAAAACTTTCAATATACTAGTTTTCTAGAAAAACAAAGTTTCATAATTAAGTGACCTAATTACATATTTATCCCTGTGCATTGTACGCTTGTGTGCACTAGTTTTGCCGGGATTACCTGGTTTGTCCGCATTTAGTTTTTTTGGTAGTTCCCCGATTTCTTTATATTTATTAGACGTTACATCTTCTTTCTTTACTGCGTTTACTACTTGCTTTCTTTACTCATATGCTCTGTGATCATGGCTGGAATCAGTTCGGTTCATATAGGTGTTAAAGGTACGGAAGAAACATTACTGAGGTGGCTTAGAGATAGTGAAAGTGATGAAGCTGAGGATGGCAATGATATTAGTGATAATGACGAAGATAATTTCATTGACGTCTGACGTAAACGAAGAGTAGGCAAGTCCAAATCATAACTTTTACATGTAAGTGATTATGTTTTCAAACGTAACGTGATAACTTATTTTAGTTATATTGTAAGTCAAAGAATAAAGTGGTATTTAGAACCACAAAAGGAAAGAAGTGGACGACGGCCATAACGGAATGTTATGAATCAAGAAGGAGGACCTACAAGATACGCAAAGCGAAATGTGGATACAATCTGCACTACCTTTTGCCTCTTTTTTAGAGACAATATTGTAAATCATACCGTAAAATGGATAAATACAGAAGGTCAACTTAAGCATGGAGATTCATGGCAAACTGTAGATCACAAAAAGTTGCTAAGATTTATTGGGTTGTTAATATTAGCACGAGTTTACATAGCTCACAATGAAGGAATTACAAATTTGTGAAATCTTGTAGATGGACGCCCTATTTTCAACCAAACTATGAGTCGAAACAGGTTTACAACAATTAGTGTCTGCGTTTTGATAATGCTGAAGCTAGACGAAGGAATAATTTACAATTACAATATTGCTATTATTATAAACAACTGCAATTGTTCTACTTTCATCTTTTTCATGGCTACCCATTTTTTATTTATAACAAAATTTAAAATGACTATAACTCACTTATTTTTAGAAATAACTATGCCGTATGTCATATTGGATTAAAGAGAAAAAAAAAATACCTTTTGAATGAGGCCATAGCCAACTATGGTTTTCATTAAAAAAAATGTAAGTTTGTGTCATATCTCGGAAAATAATGGCGATAAAAATATTCTGATTATTTTTTATTAATCTACATAAAATTATCTAAAACTTTGTCCTTTACCGTTTTTTTCTATCTGTTATAATAACCGAGATATATTGATTTGAAAAAATTGACACTTTTTACTTTTTTCAAAATATCTAGTTACCCTTGACTTTTTTGAAAACTTTGAAAGTGGAATTTTATTCGTCTCATAAATCTACACTTCTTTTCCCATTTAACCGTTTTTCTATCTCTTATAGTTTCCGAGATACCCATAGAGAATATCGAAAAAAACTCACCCTGTATATTTATTTGATACTGTTTCTAAAATATGCATTGTCTTGTTGAAGCCTAACTAAATTTTATAAACAATCCTAAACATTTATAAATTATTTCAGATATATGAATAGAATGTATATAAGAAAATATCTAAAAACTTCTCAACTGCTCATTTACTCCGGGATTCTCCGCAAACGCTTCTGGTAATGGCTATAATAAATCAATCCAAACATCCCGGAAAAAGTTTGATTTATAAATTTTAATCACTCAAGCATAGAAGTTCCTTAGTCTCCTGCGAAAATATGCTCCTTGACACGGATTCCGGAACCGTAACGAATACTGATTTACCGTACTTTAAGGTCGTCGTTCTAATTTAGCCAGAATTAGAACGATAGATAGTAAATCTGCATGCGTGTGCATTTTTATTTTTATGACCTAGTGCTTATAAACTGGAGCGATTTAAGCACGCTCCAAGGATGCTGAGTGCCAGGATTTTAATTGTGTTTGTGAGAAAAACAATTATATTTAAACCAGTTTTAATTTACTTTGTGCCTAGAATATTCGTCCAATTGAATTTCATTTTACTTGTAATATAGTTCATATTTGTTAATAACCCTAAAAAGGAAACATAAAATTATCTAGTAATTTAATTATCAACTAGGAAAATAGACAACAACCTATTTTTAAGTTAATTTCGTAAACTAATGTTATATTTTAATAAAACTACAATTTCATCTGTTCAATAAATAAGACAATGTATTGTAAAATAAATAAGTACTGAACTTTTAATTTAAATAACTAGTAATGTCATTAAGCTTAAGAGATCGTAAATGTTCTTTAAGTCTAGTGTTAAATTACGACCAGATTGTCCTATGTACACCCCTTGTCAATTTTAGCAACAGAACTTATAAATTCCCGATTTATTCATTTTAAATATTGCTCTTAAATATTCCAATAAGCGCACCAACCAAGAATTTTTTGAACAAATGCTTCTCACAAATGAAACTACATAATCTATATACATTTTTTTAAACTGTTTTACTATACCAGGTCTATAAATATGAAACCGGAATTTTTGTATAGAAAATACACGTTTATTGTATGAAAATGATAAAAAATATTATATTCGAAGTATTGCCCATCGCTAGCTATACATTTTTCCCACCTCTCTGACAATTTGTGGATGACACGCCAAAAAAAAATGTCTCAAAAGAGCCAGTAATCGAGCCATTTACGTAAGAAATAAAGCGCTGCTCGGCAATGTGTCCCATCGATGCAAATAAGTAGTAATCGGACGGAGCCTCAATCGTTTCCTTGACCAGTTTTGCTGTATATGATGGTGCATTATCATGAAGCAAAATCACGTTGTGTTGCCTTTTTTGATATTCTGGTCATTTTTCACGCAAAGCTTGATTCAAATCGATCATTTGTTGTCGGTTGCGTTCAGTATTAAGGTTTTAGCAGCTCATAATAGAACATACCCTTCCGATCTCACCAAACACAGAGCATTGTCTTCAGTCCTTAGCGATTTGACCTTGCAGTCGATGTCGATGGTTCGTCTGTAGTTACCCATGATCTTTTACACTTAGGATTCTGAAAATATATTCACTCTTCATTGCCACTCACAATTCGATGGAGAAATTACTTTCATTTGTACCTGGCGAGCAGTATTTCGCAAGTGGTTTTTCGGTTTTCCTGCTGTCTTTCATTCAGTTCACGTGGAACCCATTTTCCCATCTTTTGGATCTTGCTCATGGCTTTCAAACGTATGGAGACGGCTTCTTGTGCCACATTTAATTGATCCGCGAGTTGTTGTTGCGTCTGAAAGTCATCCTTATCTAACAATGCTTGCAATTCGCAGCCTTCAAACATTTTCGGTCGTCTTACACGTTATTTGTTTCTCACGTCAAAATCGCAACTTTTCAATTTTTTAAACCACTCAAAGCACTGTGATTTACCAAAAGCATGCTTACCGTAAGCTTCGACAAGCATTCGATGCGATTCTGCAGCAGTTTTCTTCAATTAGTAACAGAAAATCAATTCTGTCCGCGAATCGTAGTTTCCAGGCCCAAAATTAGACATGTTCAAAGCTATTACAAACTATGCTGTTATATGAAACTTGTATTGTTGTGAGTTGAATATCTTTGTCAGAGATGTCAACAAGGAAATGGCGTCAATGACCCGGTTTGGCGGTAACTACATTGACAGCTAGGGACATTTATGGGCAAATTCCGATTTCATATTTATAGACCTGGTATAATGACTAATGCGATCTAATGTTATCCCTACCGTGTCTAGAAAATCAGAGTAATTCCCATTTGAAGGCCTATAAACAACTACGATGATGATTGACTTGGAACCATATAAAACCATACCAGGCATTTCGCATACCATTTCGATAGATAATTCAGAAAAAAGCTCAAAATGGAATACTCAAGACCTTCCTTGTCCATTATAAGTGGTCCGCCATGTTTAGATGACTGCCTGCTATAGCAGGACCCGGTATGAAAATCATTTATAGTGTACATATTGATTTCCCAAGGTGTAAGCCAATGTTTAGTTAGCGCTCTTAACTCGATGTTCCTATCAATTGTGAACGCTGAATGTTAATATAGAATAATAATTATGGACGTTGGATTCCCGTTACTGGTTCGCCACTTCTTCTGGAGTTTTTGTTAGGTGCTTTTTGAATAAAAAAAACGCCTGACGCCACATCGTTGGATCCTCAGCTTGTTTCAGTTCCTGGAATGGAATTGTGAGCCTAAAAGACGAATATTCTTCCGGGCGACGAAGGTTGACTTTATCACGTTCGTTACCCATTATTCGCAGATGAGATTGAATATCCTCGGATGTTGTATCAGGATGAGCACGATAAATATGCAAATGGGCTCGTTTTTAATTCCCTTTAACCTGAATGTGATTCAGATTCACCGACAATGTGCTTTCAACAATTAATTTCTCCGGACTCGGTAACGTACATGCTACATATTTTGACGATGCAATTTTCGTGAAAATTATTCTCACATATTCCACACGAGACGTACTTCTTCACAACTACAGAGCACTGTTTACAAAAAATTTTTTCGGACACATATTTTATTACTGGTTTAGGCGCCATGTTCGACGAATTAATGTAATGTTACTTTCTCAACAGCCATCAGAACGATTTCGATGTGTTGTGAATTTCATCACTGTAGAGCAAATGAATTTAAAGAAACGAATTTTTACTCTATTTATATACGAGATGTGCTATTTATGTATTGAGGAAAGAAAGAATAAACAAATACATTTTATCAAAAATATTGCTTTTCGAAATAATCTCCTTTAAGTTCTATAAATTTTGCATGTGATTAAACCACCCTCCAAAGCACTTTGTCCAGGCAGAAGATGGGAGCTTTGTAACATGCATTTTGATGGCGTTAGGGGTTGCCAAATTGGGACTTTAAGGCAGATGATCCATAAATTCGTTCTTTTGTGTGTCCAAATACTCGTTTGTTGCATGTAATGTGTGTGAGCTCGCATTGTCTTGATGCAGAATGATTCGTCATCTTGGGTTGGTTTCTCTCAATTTAACGAAACCTTCAGGCAAAGAAATGGTCGTATACCACGCTGAATTAACGTTCTTATTAACAGTTGCCACATGACCTCTTTTCATAAAGAAAAATGACACTATTTACTTCTTAACGCTTCTAGAACGAACAAGTTATTTTCTTTCTGACTCATTCGAATAAATCCAGACTGTGACGATACTGTATTCGGCTTTGGATGCAGCCCAGTTGTATTTTGAAATGATTTTACGGCACTAATCAACACTAGCATTTTGTGAGCATCTGTATAAACATATATAATCGAACGCACACATAACATCCGAACACCCAAATGTTCGTGAAAAATTTTATGTATGCTGCTCATACTAATGCTAAAATATCACTCTATTTCATGTTATGCCACATGACGATGTTCTTCAATGAATTTTGTTAATCGCTAGATACCCACTCTCGATTAAAAATGCATTGCTTAATCTAGTGAATGAATTCTTATTTGTACTTTCACCTTTATTGCATAGGGTCGTTTTACTTGGGAGTATTGAAGTTATCACCCTTCCACTTCAAATATTTTAATTTTTGCGGAATGTTCTTCAACATTGTTTATTATCAGGAATTCGGATCCATTTAAATAAATATTCATTAAAGTTCGCAGGCTGCTCGTTATTCCTGATTTGGGCTATCTTATTGAACACCATATGTTTGCTTCCTACGTTGTTTTTATAACGTATCTGCACAAATATTTGTATGTTAGGAATACTGGCATGTTGTTTATAGTTTTGAAGTCTATGTAAACTTGGCAATTAGCAAGATACTCAGTTTTTTATGTTAATTTCATAATTTTTATTCGGATCCTTTACAAATTCATATTCATACTTGCCGTTTGCATTATGTTACAGCACCTAACAACCCTAGCGTAATATTTGTTATAATAGGTATCTTTGAAACTGCCACGTGTACAGTTTTTGTTATTCGTGGTCTAATGTGACGTTACGTCGACGTATGGTTGCTGTGTCGACATCTGTGCTTAGTGAATTGTGTTAAAATTTTGTGTTCCTAGTTCCCTTAATGATTTGGTGTCTTTATTTCAAATTTGCTTAAAATTAGCTTACACACTAAACAGTAAATGGCAATTGATTATTTATTTGGTCCGCTTAACCTAAAAGATTGTTTACAAAAACACAGAAAAGGACAAAATACATTGTTTTTTAGAACTACAGCAGATTATAATATACTCCCAACAAGATAAAAGAAGAAGAAAGGATAAACCACTTCAAAATTTTATTAAAAGAACATGTGCAGAGTTTGTAGAAGCAAGGCTGATATAATTAAACGATAACAACAAATATAACTACCAGTTCCTATTGATACAATACAAATTTATATACATTAAGTGGAAATATGTATAAATGTATTTTAAGTATATACAGGGTCGTTGATATGTATGGAAACGGTTGAATATCTCCTAAACCAAGAGAGCTAGCGAAAAATGCTGAGATACAAAAGTTTTAGGATTTTTTAAAAACTATCAGAATAAAGATAAATTAAGTATACAGCATCAATTAAAAAGTCAGGACGAAACAAACTTGCTTTTTCTTTAATGGAACACCCCGTATATTGTTCCATATTTCAATTCATCTCGAAATTCTACACAAAATTGGTATAGCACAGCATAAGGCTAAACTTGACTGTTTTATAGATATCGAGCTTTGAAAATCATATACGTTTTACTTAAACTTATCATTTTCGCGCGAAAATTATCCAATCAGAAGTATTTTTGTGTGTAATGACGCAGCGTTATTATGGAAATTTCCATCTCCATAACAACGCTTCGTCCTACTTACCTTTGACAGGTAACTTGATAGCAAACTATTTTTGTATAATTTATTTAAAAAAAATATTTTTAAAGTTCGATATCTCTAAAACGGTCAACTTTAGCCTTATGATGTGCTATACCAATTTTGTATATATTGTGACAAAGTTTTCACTTTATTAACTAAATTATATCTCTAACATATGGACAATGTTCATTATGGTATCAATTAAATGTGAATTTATCTGACAAGAAAAGGAAAACGGTGGCGTTAGATGGATTTGCGCAAGATGCAAAATTCCTATTTTGATCTGAATTTTCGGTGTTTAGGGATGGATTTAATGCAAGTATTAAAAATGTTTTATAAAACTTGTCTATTTTAAGTAATCGAATGCTTGAATTAGAGAATAAATACACAGCATTATCCATCGAAGTTGAAAATTTAAAGAACACTTCCAACGACGAACTTATAACCAAAATAATCGTTAGACAGGAGAGGCAAAATAACGTTATTTTCTACAATGCTACTGAATGTTCTTCTTCCGATATAAGAAGAAATCATGATCTTAATGAATTTAACACTGTTATACACTGTGTTTTCGAAGGGTTAATCTATTTGAAATCATTTGTTAAGGTCGTAAATCCAATAAACACGGCCTCTAAAAGGAACATTGAAAAATAAATAAAAATAAACAAGTTTCAATGATTTTACAAAACCGTCAAATATTAAAGGTAAATAATTTGTCATCCGATTTTACTATAAGTCAACGTTCCGAATTGAAACTACCTGATGAAAAATTATCATATTTATTCGAAACCGTTCGGTAATTATCTCTGGCAGCAGTATTCCCAGTGCTAGCTCCACAATAAAAAAATAAATGTATATATGCAAAATATAGGTGGCATAAAATCTTAACTAGATATTTCAAAGCAAATTAATTAATCTAAACATGGTTAGATTCTTCTGTATATAATAAGGAACTTGGAATTAAGAATATGTTTGTATATAGACAGGATGGGACCATTGAAACTAGTATTAAATCTAAAGGAGACGGTGTTACGGTTGCCGTCAGAGATAATCTGCATTCTGTAAAAATTCATCGCATCGTACTTCATCATTGTGCATCGGTGGACCATTTACTAACATTATTTAATAATAATAAAGTTTTAATTTGCGATGACTATAATCTGCCTAATACTCATTGGTCTGATGATATGATTTAGTAACCTAACCTAATAATTTTTGTCAATGAACTGATATTATTAGTGAATTATTCATTTGCCATGACCTTTTTCAATTAAATAAGATACCCAATTCGACTGAAATACTATGAGATCTTGTATTTTTCTAATATTATTAATTTATGTACAAATATGATCAATGATCCTATTTCCCATAATTCTATTTATTACATTTCATATGATATTGTTATCCCTTTTGCAGTTAAAGGAAATTTATCATATGATTATTTTTTCATATAATTTCACACGTGCGATTTTACGCCTGTAAACCACTTGTATAGGGCTAGTATACTTAATTTTGTCGACAATAATTAGGTAGTATCTATATTTTATGATATTATATTCCAAGCAATTGATATTTATATTCCCAAAGTGCAGATGAAGAGTAGCCAATTTTACCTTGGTTTAATTTTGATCTAATTCATCTAATTCGAGAAACTAGATCATATTCCATGAGTGCATATTTTGAGTGTTGATGATTACAACATATTTGCTTCTTTAAGATCACAATGTAGTGCATTGAGTAAGATGTTAGGTAGGACATATTTAAATAAAATTGAAATTTGATATTGATTCTGCAAGTTCAGCAGCAGTTTTATTTGAGTAGATCCAAATTATCTAATATAGGATTAGATGAAGCATCAACGAAATGGATTATGAGTTACCTTATCCACAGAACACAGTTCGTTAAAATTGAAAATCACATTTCCAGCTGCTGTTGACATTATCCAGCGTTTAATTCGTACAAGGTTATGCTTTTCTGTTGGAAATATTTATTGTTAGAGTAAAACCATTTTACAATATGATTTGCATTTAAATAACATAATGCTGATAAACGTTTAGTATATATTGAGAAAAGCCTCTGTAGTAACTCTAAAAGTGACACGTAATATTATTGAAATGAAGAGGGGCATTGCAGTTTGTTTGGCTTTAGCCTTTTTTTCTGGTGTAAATTCAAATCCTAAACCAAGTAAGTACAATAAGTATGTGACTGCTATTTTGTTATTTTTAATTAAATTTTAATTAATAAAATGGTCATATATATACAGGGTTATTCACGCTATACGGCACGGAATATTGTGGCCAAAATACGTGACTATCAAAAAGTTTCACTTTGGGGATGGGGGTCTATTAGGGCTACTTTTTAAAATTACTTTCATAATATACAGGGTGTCCCAAAAACCCTAAAAGTATCAAAGTTGTGTTTTTTTTAAATGAAACACCCTGTATTTTATTGCATTTTTGGATCCTTCGATCAAAATAAGTGTGTGTTTTAATAAGGTGTTTATTACTTAAAACTTAAGGTTTTTGAAATAATTTGAATTTTGTAAAAATTTAACCTAATTTTCATGTTTCAAATACTTAAAAAGTAATTAAGTTATGCATACCAAATTTACACTGAAATGTAACAATAGATCATATTTTATTTTCCAAGTATAATAAATTTGACATCTTATGCCGGGTGTAAAAAAATTGGAATTAAACAATTGAGAACTTTAAATGGCTATAACTTCATTTATCTAAATGGAACGCTATATTTATTAATTTATCAGCAAATGCACGTTTTAATTACCTATCGAATGGTATTTATATCTTAAATGTTAAGTCTTCTCGTTTTTACAGAAAACGCCAAAATATTGTTTATTGTACCGTTTTAGTACTTTTTAAGTAAAAAATTTAATGTATCTAGTTTTCCATGGTATTTAAAAACGTCAGATAATTAATTTAGTATGCCACTTTAGTTTAAAAAGCCTGTCTTTTGTTATAGTTGTGTTATTTTGCGTTTTTGTGTTAGATATATATATATATATAAATATATATATATATATATATATATATATATATATATATATATATATAAAAATAGAAGAAAACTGAGTTCATTTTATATATATATATACCGTGTGTCCCGTTTGAAGACGCATCATAGGGAATTCCCATGTAAAATTTTCAATTGCAGTTTGTATCTCTATTATTCAACGAAAATTATCAAAATAAAATTAGAATGATTCCTTTATCTACTAAGATTATTTTAGAGGTTTTATTTTTGTTTCATCTTTAGTTTTAATCGAAATATAGCTTAAAAAGTGTGAAGAAATATTCGATAATAAAATCCTCAAAATAGTAGTTGCTATGAAATGTCAGTGTTTGCCATTTAATTGATTAAGCCACAAACAAATAATTCAATTCAAAAT